>JAPQWV010000104.1:1800000-1983000 GCA_027422505.1 Craterostigma plantagineum
ACCAGTGATTTTGTTATTATTTATATATTTTGGTGAACATACTACATACGTCTACATTATAATAAAGAAAACTATACAAAAAAGGTAATGGAATCAACTTGGAATTTGGAAATGCAGGTTACTCATACAGATAATTAAAAGCAAAGAATGACCTGCAACCCACATTGGAAACTGGCCACATTGACGCTTTTATAATAGTAATATATTAGTATTTTTAACACACCGTGTAATAAAAATAAACTCCATTATTAGATGATGGAAATAAGTAATATTACTAAAAATAGAATGAGAAATTTTCCGGTTTGCTAGTGTGAGAATAATTACTGCAATTTTGAGTTTGAGAACAAATTTGAGTTTTAAAATCAGTTTTTCGGTTGTAGATGATCTAAAAGAGTATATAGTCAAACTATTTACTATTTAACCCCTTCGTTTATAAATTTAAGTAATTGAATTATCATAGCACTTCTAAACTGTTTTATTGTTGTTCTTACTTATACGCCTCCATAATATTTTACTTTTATATATTTAGTAACTAAATTATTAGAAAATAACAAAATTATAGATTTCAAAATTGAAAGTGACTACATGAAAACTATAATTGGTGTGTCAATTTGATAAGCATAATTACAATTTTACCATATATCTTTTTACTTTGTTACAGTTTTATCCTCAAATTAAGATTTTATTTTTTCAATAACTTAATTAACAATCTACAATGTTCAAAATATAACTTATTTGGTACATTTGCATGTGTGTGCTTCATCCTATCCTATATATAGATTTAAATGTAGTTTTGATGTGGTGTTGTCACATGTCCCACAATAATAATTATAATAAAAAATAAATATAATATCAAAATAACCCATTTATTTTAGTTTAATTATTAGTAAACAAACAACTATAAATAGTTAATATTTATATATAATTAACTCCGTGCATTGCACGGGTAATTACTAGTATACTAGTAAATTGTTGTATTATTGAAGTAGGGTGGAGTGGATAATTCAAATTTCAGTATGGCTACATAGTACGAAGGCCAGCAGTTCCCATAATCAGGCCCACTACAATTTATTTAACTTACCACGTTAAAATGATGATATTTAATTGGGTTTGAAGTGAATTTTCCAAAAAAGTTAATATAAGTCCGATTTGACAGGCAATAATACCACTACTGACTATTTACCAACAATGGGGAAATATAGAGCAAACTTCATTGTTTTACATTCCAAGCAAGCTGACATGAAACGTGATGGACTAAATACTTTCTTAAGATAGTAAAGCAAAATTAAATGTGTTGTACTTTATGTCACCAATCGTCTTTGCTATAAATCAATAACAATCAAATAGCATCCGTGAGGGCGAGGTTACGTGCCATAAATTAGTTACGATTTGTAAATAATGATATGACCAATCTAAGTTATGAGTTACGAATGGACACACCTTTCAATTTTGACTTTTGGTGGACATGATCTTGGACTAATTAATCAAGAGATCAATGAGTACGAGTACTCACGACGAATCATAAAGAGGAAATTGAATGTTGTACATATGGAAAAATATCAGCATTGAAACGAAACGCGCCGAAAAAAAAATTATGTAAAACTAAAACAGCGTGGGGGTTATCTTTTGGATAAATTGATTGTCCTTAGGTTTGTGTAGAATTTTACTTGTTAGTTGTCGACGTGATAATATTTTCATATCTTCATTTTTTTTTGTCTTGGAGTAAATATTAATGTTTTTTGATTGAGGTCATTGTCCGTACACCGGACATCCACACATAAATACCTAATTGAAGAAAAAATTTTACACATGAGTATCCATGTCAGAAAATTTACAGATAGGTACTCGATTTAATTTTTACCAGTTTCTTCAGTCATGTCGTACCTTCCTGTGTGTGTATGGGGTACCATAACATGTTGATATAGGGTACCTAAATGTGTTCGCACGTTGTACCTATATTTTAAATAGGACGTACCTAAATATGCTAATAGGGCGTGCCATTTTCTATTACATAAGGTACTCAAATATGTTGATATAGGGTACCCGAATGTGTTGTATGTCGTACCTGCGGCGAATCGGGTACCTATCTGCAAAAAATTTATTCTGTTAGGTACCTACATATAAATTACAAGTTTTTTATGGAGGGATACTTATGTGTAAAGACTCATCTGTACAATATAGTATACCCATATATTGAGTTGAGTTTGACCTCTCCGCTTCTACAGTTTCATCTAATAATAATAATGAATAATAATTAAAAAAGTTAAAACAACTACTAACGAACTCCTTTTTCCTTTCCTCGCATTAAATTCATGCTTAGCCATATTTCTGCAGGGGCATTCCCGTCATTTTTCTTCTATCTTCCTCGATAAAAACCCTCCTTCCTTCCACTCCTATCAAACCAAAGCAGACACAAAACGCCCACCTGAAAATTCCCAAAATTATCCTCACAGCACATGGCTTCGCAGAGAATCTCCAGCCACCGCGAGAACGCCGAGATCCACGCCGGCCACGACGTCTGCAAGAAGAAATCGCTGGAGCTGCTGGCGAAGATCAACATGCCCAGCGGCCTACTGCCGCTGGAAGACATCGTCGAGGTCGGCTACAACGAAGGGACTGGTTTCGTGTGGCTGAAGCAGAAGAAGGGGAAAACTCACGTGTTCAAGGAAATCGAAAAAAGCGTGTGGTACGGCGAGGAGATCACGGCGACCGTCGAGGACCGTCGGATGAAGAAGCTGACTGGCGTCAAGAGCAAGGAGCTCTTGATTTGGGTGACGATTAGTGATATTTCGATTCAGGACCCTAATTCTGGGAAAATTACGTTTGCGACCCCTACCGGAATGTCCAGGTCTTTTCCGGTCTCGGCGTTTGAGGCGGTGGAGGAAGAGGAGAAGAAGAATTGAACGCTCCGCGGCGGCGGCGGCTCCCTTTCATTGTATGTTTTTATATCAAATAAGTTTTAAATGAAATATTTAAATCATTTCGCAGTTGACTATTGCTAAGATATTGAAAAGAAAAATTGATAGATATAAAATGACAATAGTAATTTCAAATGACATACCAAATAAATTGCAATCAGCGCCATTACAGTCCTTGCTATGGGTGTGGGTATTTATCGCATCGTAGGCACATTTTTAGTTCCATTTCATCTATTGATTGTTCGTTAACAAGCATTTCACTTTGGTTGGTGATTATTATAATAATCCTTAGTTTCCTTAACCTTCAAATAGCAGCTTTTATGAGGTCTGTATGTCTCTGTCTTAAAATTCATGAACTGTTAAGCAGATTTGAAGCATATAATACATAATGCCTTTGAAGCCATTGCTGCCCTTTATAGATATAGATATTTGGATTCTTCTAATGTTTTCAGAGAATCGTGGACAATAGGAAATAGCGCACGCCTTTGACGATGTTGGCAAAGCGTTTGGAGGGAAAGTAAGTAAATCTATCTTTTAGCCACCTTTTTCAGTTCGCTTCTTTTTTTTACCGCAAATTTCTTACGCCGCCCGCCGCATTTAGTATCTGCTGCAAAACCGCACTTAATCGTTTAGCTCGTTGTTGATTCGCTTTGCGGTTGCGACTATTACGACCTACTTAGGTTAGGATATTCCGATGTATTGCATGTCTTTTCTCTTCCAATGCCAAGAAAATGAGATGAAGCTCCGCCGAACTAGTCATTACATCCCTACGAAACATCAGAGCATGGTTAGATTATTTAGTTAGACATATCAAGTACTTCATTTTTTTGTCACACCATCATTCCCAATTCCATATAACTCAACATCCCACCCCTAAATAGGAAAACATTAGTCTTTATTATTAATATTAATATTACAATAATCATGAATTCTTCTTGTCTTCCTCTTCATTCAGCACGATTCTTTGATCTCGGGCCAATAACAAATTTCTCGCCAAGAGCTCCAATTTTTCTTTCAGTTCGGTGAGTCGATGGACGTTCATCGTTTTCATCCTCTCTTCGTTCACACCATTCCCCACGGCCAATTCGAATTCTCTGCGCTGATTTCTTACCTCAACGAGCTTTTCTAGGGTTTCTTCGTACTGTTCTTTCAGCTTCTGCAAAGTAGCAGAAGCATCATTAGATTGCTCCTCCATGTTAGGGTTCGATTTGGGAGGAGCAGCCATGACAATGGAGGCTGAAGAACAAAAAATAAAGGGCTTATAGGAGGAGGGAGATATGGGAAGAAGACGAAGAATTGGTTTTAGGTTGTCGTGTAATGAAACACGAGGCTCAAGTTATATATTAAGTTAATGAAGGTCAGTCAGTCATTAAATTAGATTTGCCACAATAATATTTACAAGGAAAGCAAAATCTAGCACCATTTAATTGCTTTTTGACAATGAATTAAAGGGATGCACATCTATCTATCTATTATATAAAGGGTGAACGATTTATTCAATTGATTTGGTTTGGCAATTGACAAATCTAATTTTATTTTTAATATTTTTTTTAAAAAAATAAATTTTTTTCTTCACGAGTTAATATCCTTTAATTTATTTTACATTAAAACATTAATTAAAAATAAATGTTACAACAACGTTCATAAAAACTGTATATTTCTATGTTTAGTATATTGCCTACTCTTTTTGTAATTAACTACGAAATTATTATTAAAATAATAACCCACAACCAATCAACTGTTATTATTGCACACACATAGGGTGTGCTAAAAGTACTAATTCAAGGAATTGGATGACGACTTCCATAAAATATTGTCCTTGTTTAGAGAGGGGTAAGAAAACTTTAAAATTGTGACAATTACACACTCCCATGATTTTAAAACTGACTTATATTTAAAAACAAAAACATACTTATTTCGAATCGCAGATAGTAATAATTAAGTCAAGTTGCATGGCCTGTTTGGTTATAAGGGGTGGTGTAAAGCCCATGATAAATAAATATAACAAAACCACTATTATTTATCCAGACCCATTCAATTTAGTTAATTCATAGCCAAATATCTAAGAGGGCTTTACCAAATAACCGGCTGCATATCAAGAACCCAAACAAAATATAAGGTTTATAATTTATATTTTCTAGTATAATATGGGAGAGCAAATGGGCCCGTATAATGAGTCCGAACATGAGGCTACAAACAATTTTCTAAATATTTATACATATAACATTCGTGGGTTTGCCTTTTATATAATACATGCATACATATATATATATATATATATATATATATATATATAATATAAAGACTAAATAATTCTCCAACTCAAAATGCACTAATCGTTCTCAAATTCAAAATGCATTTATCATTCTCCGGCCGTCAAACCAATCTCAAAATTGAAAGATCATTATTGTAATATTTTCTTGTATTCGATTTGGACCTATATAATTTACAACTTTACAATTAGACCACATTGTAAATTCGATTGAAAAAACAATTTCATAAATTAACTAAATAATTTTTCATATAAAAAATAACATGAGTCTATTTATTTTTTTAATTTTTTTATGGATACTTTAAAACAAATAAAAGGAAGTGTCTTGTAACTTAACATTAAACTCATCGTTAGGGAAAACTCGTTCCCAAACGCATATTTGATTAAAAAACAAGAGAGAAATAGAAAAAAAAAAAAAAAAAACTCTTTTCTGAGTTTGTGTTCGGAATATGGTTAGAATACTCTTAGTCTACTTTTTGGATTTTTACGTATCGATCATGGTTCGCCGAGTTGCTGCTAAAATGCCCGGAACGGCCATTCCAGAATTGGAACGAAGGCTTCCGTGCCAAAGTTCCTGCCTTAACGGACATTAGTGTGGCGGTCGATTTATCCTCCGATTTTCGGATTTGTAATATGAGTGTTTCAGCAGCTCTGGGCGATGATTGCGTAGGTGTTGTGGTGTAGAAGACGGTGGATTTTTAATTAAAATTGTACTTGTTTAATGAGTTTGGGTCTTGTTAGTTTAAAGTGTTTCTTTAGTTATGATTAACTTTAGGGCCCAAATTTAATTACATTAATATCCTCAACTTTCTATTAAATAAAATCGCAATAGCTTACAATTAAACTTAATTACATATATTTGTAGTAAAAAATTAATATCCACGAGTAAAATAAAATAACCTTTTTGTTTTAATATCAAATATTTCCTAATTTAGTAAATAAATAGCAATAGCCTACTATTAAATTTGATTTTATGATGCTTTTGACCTCATAATTTATATCTGTAAGGCACATATTTACTTATATATTTTAAGTCATTAAAAAATTATATATTGTTTTATGTGTTTTACATGAATATACATTTTTTAATTTATTATATTATTTAATAAAATTAGCGGAACGTCTATTACAGTTCCATGAAGATGCAACTGAACTGCAATGCTCGTTTCCGTTCCGGTATCCCGTTTCCGGGGCCAACCATCGGCCACCCAAAACTAATGAAATTTTCATCAGATTCAATGATCTATAGCCATTTGCATTGCATGGCCATTTTCTCTATTAAATCACAAATATACATAGTTTGTTTTTCGAGAAAAATAAAAATAAAAATCAATAACAGTTTTGTCAATAGCAATCAATTTATAATCGAAGACAGACACTACACAAGTTCAGCGATATAACCAACAAGAAGAAGAAAGAACGATGTCTACTGTGCTGTTATATATAACGTAAACATAAAATCTGTCGCCAAGAGAAGCAAAAAGCATCAAGTTATACGAAAATTAACATAAGAAATTACTCAAATCCTTCGGTTAGAAATCAGCCTCAGAAAATCATCGTCGATGGAAGAAACAGAACAGATTCGTAATCAGATGTTGCAGCCACAGCAAACGAAGAAGGCGCAGAGAGTAGAGACTAATACGATGGCCTCAAACACGGAGACGATCTTAAAGAGGACGCCGTCGACCAGCCAGAGGTGAAGATTGAACCGCCGATTCTTCCACCGCAATCCCGCCGTCGACGCCTTCTTCAGGTACTTCCACCGCCACGAGCAGCCGCCGCCGCCGATGCTTTCTCCGTCGGAGGAGGTGGTTCGCCTGTTGAGCCTCTTGAAGGAGAAGAACGAGAATGTTGAGGAGGAGGTCGGCGACTGCTTCTTCTCCATCGATCGGTGTTGGATTTGCGTTGGTTGGTGTTTTGTGTGTTCGCTTTGTATTTTGATTTAATTTGTTTTCGAGTTTGGTTTGGGGGATAATAAGAGGCGTGGGGAAGGGTAGTTACGGAATTTGAACGTCGTGGGTGGTTTTTGGGTCATTTTTGGTGGTGGGTCCCTATAGCAGTTCCCGCGTGAATCTTCGTGGAGAAAGCCGCTTTGCACCTTTTGCGCTAAATCCACGAAGTTTATTCTACTTCCACTCAACCTTTTGCAAATCTTTTTTTTTTTTTCCATCAAAACTTTTTTAGAAGATCGCAAGTAAAATATGTAAAATTTAACTAGTATGTTTTGCACCGTGAAATGCATATGCTATATAATATAATATTGACGAAAAATAAGAGGGTAAAATCGTTATAAATTAAAGGTACAAGGTGGTTTTTCAAGTTTATTTTTTATTAAACTAATTTGACGGACCAATTTTACGGCAATTTTTAGCAAGCCTTGAAGGCTTAACTAACAGTATAGATAATATTTAACATGGTGCTATGAGAAGGTCTTGTATTGGAATAATCACAGAAGGAAAAATCAATGTGGGCGACATATTGTATATGAGAGATGGGACCATAAGTACGAATCCTCATAATCATCCATGAAAGAAAAAAAAAACATAAACTGAAATGATAGGAAAATAGTTTTCATGTTTAGTTGATGTTTGGAAAAAAAAATGTTTAGTTGATGAAGAAATAGATGGCGGAAAGAAAAGATAAGAATAGAAAATCTTGCTTAATTCTATACTTAAACTAGGGAAAAGTAATTTTCTCACAAATAGTGAGAAAGAGAAAAAAATAAACCGATTTCTTTCTCGTTTTCTTCGCCCTACTAATTTTCACAAACCAAACACATCCTTACTTAGGTAAGAGAGATATCAATATACAGGTATGTTGAGAAGACCTGTACAAAATTTAAATTGTTAAATTTAACTTTTCTTTATGTGGTCATTTGATATCTAATTAAAAAAAAAAAAAAAAACATGATTGTAATTTAAAAACTTCAACAGTTAGAAATAATTTCTTGGTAAAATATTGTTCGATGTAAATGATCTCTTTTTTTTGCCAAATCATTAAATACATTACATTGATAAATTAATAAAAATATTTCTTTCACTAGCTATTCGTTTATGCTATTTTTTCCAAAGCAAATTGCTAGTTCCCAACCGACGATGCAAATTTGTGACACACAAACACATAAAATTCATCTTACAACTTAGGGTGGACCGTCGAATATATATCTTTTGTCACTGGAAACCCGTAAAAGTATTCGTTTCAGATTCAAGCTTTTATAGGCTGTAATAAATAGAAGAGAAAGAAAGAAAAAGATTCGAAAAAGAAAATAAAATAAAACGACTGAAATGAAACTATTCCCACCTAAGATGGAGACCTCCATGCAAAAGTCTCGTCTTTTGTCATGTTCTTCTCGCGGTTTACTAATAAATGATTGCCACGAGTATGCTCGAGAATTGTTCAACTTTATAAATTTTTTTTTCTATATTTGAGGTATCCTCACACCATGGGACTATGATGAGTATGTTTTAGAAATACAAACCCTAGACTAATTCAAGATGAGGCGAAAACGTTTCAACTTCACCAACCGAACTTATGATGTTATCATCAACCGAACTTATAATGTTAGAACATTACAATCAATTTTGTTTTGTTAGTAATTTAAATTATGCATGAATAAAATCTAAATATGTTAAAAGAAACAAGAATGTAGAATAATTAGGGGTGTAAACGAGTCAAGCCGAGCCCGAACATGGCCCAGCTTGAGCTCGGCGGTTAAAAACATTAAAGTTTGGCTCAGCTCGACAAGCTTAGTGTAAGGCGGGGTATTTGAGCTCGAATCGGGCTCGAGCTCGAACGGTATATATTATTAAATAAATACGTATTTTAATATAAAATATTTAATATATTAAAATTAAAATTGTTGGCTCGATAAGGGTCCAACGAGCCACGAGCCGAGCCCAGATATGATCAGCTCAAAGTTCGACTCGATTGGCAGCAAACTAGCTCGAACTCGAATCAAGCTTTGGCCTAGATGCTCCGGCCCGTTTTCATCCCTACGTAGAATGATGTGAGTGCAGTGCAATATTTTTTTATAAAAAAAAAAAACTGAGAATATATTATTGTAGCCTAAAGACAAACGACCTTAAAGAAAAGGAGTTTTTTTAGGCCGCACCATGAATTTTTATCTCAAATCATTTTGCCATTTGTAGCATGTCACGGAAATTAATATCAAACGAACTAAAAGACAACCAAACTGTAGTATATAGGTAAACAAAGACTTTGAATGGTCAATTTCCAACTCATTTCTTGGAGAAGAAGTCTATACACACACACATATATATATATATATATATATATATATGTTGGGTTACGTCATGTATGCTATAAGCTTCAATTAACGGTTGTTTATGCTGGCAAAAACTACAAAAATTGAAGCACGATCCCAAAAAAAGTGTGGCAGCATTCGTCTCAAAATGATGAGTTGTATTGTATCGTAAGATCTATTATTGCTTTGGACAGTCGTTACAACGCATCATTGCCAGCGTCGATTTAATCAACTACATATCTGTCAAAAGCAAAATCTTGATATATAGTGTGATCTATGCTGTGTCTTATAATATACCCTATTATTTATTCCAGCCAGGGATTGCTGCTACAAACCATTGGTTGCTTATTACTAGTTCGAGATGAATTGCTTGAGCGAGGACGTTGTTGATTCTTCGATTTGATTAAGAGACAGTGCGCGGCAGCGGATTGTACGGACGTCGCAGACGAGAACCTCATAAACGAGCTGCTGAGAATGTTAGACGAAATCAAGCGAGAAATCGGCCCCAATCAGAGGAAACTGTCCAAGATTTTCGAGAAATTGGGACTCAGCGACTCCACGAGCTGTATTCAGATTACTTTAATTTTATATGAAAATGACTAATTTGCCCCCAATTTTGGGTTACCGGCTGGGTAACCTACGACTTTGGTCAAAAGAACCACAAATGACAGGTTTGTCAAAGTATGAGAACCAAAATGACACATTTTAAAGTACGAGAACCAACAGTGGGATTACGGTATAATTCGAGCACCAAATTTGCCTTTCACCCAAAATTAAATTTACTTCGTAGTTATCTATATATAAAGAAAACGACAAGATGTACAAATGAGACAGTTTGGCCGAGTGGTCTAAGGCGCCAGATTTAGGCTCTGGTCCGAAAGGGCGTGGGTTCAAATCCCACAGCTGTCACGTTTTTTCATTTTTTGGAATATATATATTTTTTTCATGTAGCAAATAATCGATCAACAAATCAAATCATCAAACTGGCTAACAATTGGAAACCCTAATTAAACCTAAATTTGGGAATTCTGCGAACAATTCGCATCACAATGCACAGACCGCCTTCATCATCATCACACGCACAATTTTTCGCATCCCTCAAAAACCTAGAAAAAAGGCTCAAACTTGACGAAGTCCGTCAACAATCCTCACCACCATCATCGCCACCGCCGCCGCCTGCGCAACCCTTAGAGCACGGAGAATCCGACCACTCTCAGCAAACAGATTCGCTCGGCACGCCCCTTTACCTCAATCACTCAGACGCCATTAACAGAAGCTCAACCATTCAAGAAAGTGAAGTCCCACTTCACTTCCTATCGAACTCCCCTGATTTCTCACGAAGCCCACCTCGTGAAAACCAACCTGAAGCAATAGAAACCGAAAAGGTACCTCAAAGATTCAATCTTGATGATGATATTGAGCAGCTAATGGAGCTTTTGGGCTTATCAGACAGTGAAGAGATTGGGGAATCAGATTTTGGGCGTGATGCTGGGTTTTATGAGAGGGTCGTGGGCGTTAAGGGAATAAAATGCGCAAAGGAAGCTAAGAGATTAGATGATTGGATTAAGCATTTCTCCAATGGTGAGAAGAAAGAGCCTTTTGCGCTAGCGCATTTGCTCTTGGGAAAAGCTTCCACTGTGCATCGTGGCGATGGCGATGATTGTGGTGGATTATTGTTTCCTTCGACGCTCGGCGATTTCTTGCAGAATGATCCGCCGCTTGAGTAATCATTTAGCGGGTCGGACATTGTGTTAGTTACGATTCTTATTTTTGATTCTTCTTATTGTTATTGCTCTTGATTCTTCTTGGATTGGTTGTGAAAACTGCCCGAAATTCGTGCTTGTCACAAGATATGTATAGATGTTGATTTATATGAGTATGTGCACATCATTATGTGAGACTATTACTTAAATATAAGATATATGTAGCGCATCATATGTTTTTTATCTTCTCTGCTAAACAGAAAATATTCAGATCAGGTAAATATTTCTAATAATATGTCTTATAGTTACAGGACAAGTTATACATGCACGTCAGATTGTTATAAAGCATAATACAGAGTTAAAAGACTGCATATCATAGAAGAGATAAAATAAATTGAGTTAATCGGTAGAGAGAAGAGAAGACATTAAAGTTACTGCTCCTCTTTGGGAAATAAGGGAGCGACTATATCTTGCAGCAGCCCATAATCATCTGAGAACTGTCTGAACTGATTCTGCTGTAATAGTGGAGTGCCTATCTTCTTATTCATCGTATTCTGATGGATATTATTGCTTGAACCAACTCCTCCGTAGCTGCTGTATAACTGTGGCAATCGACTAATGCTCGGTAGTTCTTGAGAAACAGAGCCAGCTCCGTCGAGCGATGATAACAGCTGATGATGATGATGGGCTGCTAGCATTGAAGGAGGAGGGAATATTCCGGCGACCATGTTTCCCCTGAGAGCCATAGGAACGTGGTGGTTGTGTTGGCCTTCGTAGGTGGTGATCACAGTCGTCGAATCTTGGAAAGATCTCTCGACTCTCTTCTTCACCGGGCATTTTTTAGTTGTGCATCTGTAGTAGCTTCTGTGCATGTAATAACACATTTTGTAGTAGGGTTTTAGTTTTTTTTTGTCCTGAAATGGTTGTTAAGTTTACTACATTGCAAGAGAATGGAACGAAGATTTTACATTCCTTTTGACCTAATGCTAGTTCGTAGCTGCACAAACTAGCATAAATAATGTCAAGAAAGGTTCTTGCATATCCAAAAAAAATTTAACATAAACTATATATATCATGATTGATTGTATCAAATCAGACCTTGGATAAGGGCTGTTCTTAACTGCTTTTTGTCCATATTTTCTCCATCTATATCCATCTTCTAAGTGATCAACCTCACTCTTGGTCATGAATGCAAAACGTGGCTGTTTTTGCTTCTTCTCACCTTTCTTGATCTTCCCTTTCGCCCTTCATACACATCATCATTAAAATCTTCGCACAACTAAAATTCAAACTATTTATGATACAAAAATGCGGTATAATGCAAGAACGATACTAACTTGAAATGAGTGATTTATTCCATGAAAAATAAGACGAGGGCTAAAAACAATTCAGCTTACGATTTCTTTGAGGTTTCATCATTAACTTCAAGGGTTTCCTTCATCTCAATGTCCACGTACGATTCATGATGATCGTTTCCTATTACAGCTTCTTTTGAATCTAAGGAAATCGGAGAGTACGGTGTAGTAACTTCAGTTAGTAATAAATCACTCCCTTGAACAACTGTTTTTCGAGCTTCCTCGAGGGCTTCGTACTCTGGCGAGGAACCGAAAATGTGAGAGCCCAGCGAAAACTCATTGACGAAGCTGTCTAAATTATAAGAAGGGCACAATAACTCAGAAGACAATGGATAATAATATGTGGAAGAGTAATCTTTTAGACATGGCTGGTGATTGTAAACATCTCCGAAATTCTCAGGCATGATATATCAAGATTTTATTGCAAGGGGTGATATATGTTAGAGTTGTTTAGTTGACTGAGAGCGATTACGACAACTTTGAAGAGAAGATAGAAAATAAAACTGTGTGTGTCTGAAAATATGATCTTGAGGGCTCTTTATCTAAGTTGAGCTTTGACAGAAAGATTTTGAATTGAGGTCATTGGTTTTGCTGTATTTGTTTATTTTTATTATTTCATTTTATATGAACAAGGGCAACTACTGTGACCCCACTTTTATAAAGATGGTTTGACAAAAATAAGGATATGGTTGCTGCTTAGCTTATTCTAGGTTTTTCAGTTCACATTATGCCTGTTGAATACTTGAATCTTTCATGGTTTAATTAAGGTTGCTATGCACTTTTACAATGTGAAGGGTCCAATAAGGTGAATTATATCAGAATAATTATAATCTTATGTATTTTCAAGTATTTTTATTATTGAACTCATTCCCTATGTAACATAATGCCCTCATTTTTTTTTATTCAACGTGAAAAGATTATTACCCAGTTGAGTGAGGTTACCCCAAATACTTGAATTATTGATAATAGTTTCTAGCAAGCTAGTGTGTTAGGAATAATAGATATGTAAGTCTATTCCCTCTAATTTCTTATAGAAAGCTTCCGTCAACTAAAGCCAATAGTAAAATATGAACTTAATTCTTGATTATGGGACAACCCCTCCTTATAGGAATACTAATTGTCATTGCCTATATGTAACATTTAAATTCCATACAAATGACGATAATCAATTACCTTAAATTACTAACATTTTCTTGAATTGCAGAAATATATACATTTCATTTCATTACCGACAAGACAAAATATTCCCATGCCGAGCAAAACGAAAATAATCATTTGTTGGTTTCAAACTAATAATAGCGATTGCAATGCACATAATAAGTCTCTAATAATAGCGATTGCAAGGCACATAATAAGTCTTGATTTCATTTGTGAAGAATTTTTGTTAGACATGTCGCTAGACAATAAAAGAAATTTGCTTCAAATGATATGTTTACCTAACATTGAAAAGCTCTCAATCGTAAATTTAACATATCCCAATAACTTAGACTCCCATGCTGATGATGGCTCTCATGATACTAATGTAATTTCATTGAATTAGCTTGCGTACATTGATCACTAACTTGAAATGATTTCCTTGTGTTAATGCTAATCAGGAGGCATATCATTTGACTGATCATTGTTGCTGATTAAAAATCACAAGACGCGAATTATAATCGTGCTTGTATAAACTATAAACACACACACACACACACAGATAATATATATATATATCTGTGTGTGTGTGTGTAGATAAGTGTGTATCTGAAAGATAATTGGACTTCTGTTGATCAATGAAGGAAAACTAAATAATTAGGCATGAAATTATTGACATTAAGTTGAGCCCATTATATGTGACATGAAGTATGAGATATATATTTATATATATTATATATACATAAAACCGTATGTATTCAAATATTTTATTTTCAAGGTCTCGATCAACGTAAATTGTAAGAGCAGGTCGTTGTTAGGTATTGGTGGTATAATTACGAAAAATAAATCATTCAAAGGAGACTTTTAAGGCAACGATACATTGTATGGTTGTTTAAATACGATTTGAAAATCTCATGTTTGGTTTACAATTTTCCCGAATAGGGTCGTTTCCTAACATAACAATAAATTAATTTGATTATCATAAGTACATTAGTTAAATTAGATCAAGACCGATTCAACGGTGCCCCACAGAATATAGATAGATATGCATACATATATATATATATATATATATATATTTAATTTATGGTAACATTGTTTGCACTCTACTGTGAATGACGGCGTTGATTTTTGCGAGAAGCAAGAGATCTTTTCTTACAATTAACAACTCGATCATTTTTCAAATTTGGCACGAGCTAAGTTCGATTGAAAACAAACGAGGTCATTATTAAAATACTCGTTAACTTTTCAAATAAATTTGAACATTTGTTTCATTTTATGGCTACTGTTTATAATAGAGTAGAGACTACTGTACGTGTTCCGAAAAATAATTTATGTTAGTCCCAAGATAAGTTTCAAATTTAGTGATTTCAATGATGATGTTATTACATTTGACGGCGTTATTATGTACTATTTTTTTTTTGTCATGATTGACTATATGTTGGAATATATTATGATGCAGATAAATATAACAATAGCAGCGGGTTGACTGGGTCGTTCCCAACTATAAAATTATTGAATTCATTGCCCATCATGGCATTATATAGGAGAAATACCAAATCCATAAAAAAACATATCTATTTAAGATTAGGTCTAACAATAATAATAAACATAGAATTTGGACGATTCGTTGTCAATATATCTTTTGACCATTGGTGGAATGGTTTCAAATTACTCTTTTCAAACTTGTTCATTGATTCTTAATATAACCATGAAATTAAAATCTTATATATACATAAATGGGGTGAATCTATAAAAAGATACTCATTTATATAAAAAATTTGCAAGTCAGTATTCGTGTCAGAAATTTTTTTTATATAAGCACCCGTTTGACTGTGTGCACCATTTTCACAGTCTTAACGTACATTTTTATATGTATATTACATATCAAGTCTTGCATTTATCTGGCACCCATATATGATACATATATACGTTTCCATATGTTACTTTAATGTGTTATATGATGTACTATTTTCTCACTGTATTATGTAGCACAATAGTTTCTCTATGGTACCTAAATGTGTGAAATCATGTAACTTGTGGCTGACATGTACAATATGCCACAAAAATTTGTTCTAAGAAGTACTTACATATAAAAAAAATATGACAGGGTACTTACTTTCGAATTCTTTACTAAATGAGTATTTTTCTGTAAATTCCCCCATAATTGGAATAATAAAATAAAAATCATGCATTATTTTATAATCATGCTATCAACAAAACCAGTCAATTCCCAACTGTAAGCATCTAGTTACATAAAGGAATCAAATTTATCGAATTTTAATACCAGGCATTGATAACAAAAAATTGAGATGCCTATCACACCTTGTATCATAGCCTAAATGATCAAATTTCATTTGTAATGAGACAAATAATTCTAGAATTAAATAGTTTAAGAATCAAACCCTACATTTTAACAAATACAAAGTTCATTCGGGCGCTGATGCACATTATCTTACATAAAAGAAAAGAAGTGCCTGAAACTAAACCAAAACATATGGGAAGTACATGAGATCACAAAACTAGACAAAATCAAAATCAAATTTCAGAGGGCTTAATCCTCAGAAGGTGGTGAAGATTCAGTCCACTGATTTTCGCAGCAAGTATAAAGTCGTTTTCGGTGAGTCCACCTATGCATAGGATTATTACACGTAACAGATATAAAAGCCAACGAATCTGATCGCAATAGATATGAGCCTTAAATGAGTTGTAATAACCACAGTGGCCTCTCGAACGTAGTCGCTCTTTAGTGTAAGGTCGAAGAAAATCAGATTAATATTACTTACCTACAGCATGTGTCCATATGTCGATCTTTACATTGTTCCACCCAACAAGATGAAGGTCTGGGTGATGACCTGAACAAAATCACGAGCCATTATTACACACAGCGTCTCCACGTGAAGTGGAAGACTAGTAAAAGAATTAGCCACACTAATGTCAGATGTATATACATGTGTATTATGTGGTTGTTACCTTCTGTTTCAGCAACCTCAGCTACAAGGCGAAGAAACTCCATTCCTTTGAGAAAGGTCTTCCCTTTCCACGAACGATGAAGCTTCCATGTACCATCTTCGCTTGCGAGATTCCATCCAGGGACCTGTTATTTATTCAATTACGACAAAGAATTTGGAACTGCGTTTGACAGACTCAGGGTGATAGTGTAGCAATCCGTGCCTGCTGAATCAAATTATTGGCGGCTTCTTCAGTCATGGGCCTCAGGTCCTTTGCGTTGCACGGTACACAATTCTTGATTGATAAATCTGCAAAAATATTAGCACTCAACGAGGTAATATATAAATCAAAACCTGAATACAACACTTGTTTTAATCAGTAACTAAATGGAGAGTTGAATGAGAATAACGTAAAAAAACACCAAATTCATTTATACCAACCCAGGAATTTGATCGTAAATTCGAACCAACTGAGAGTATGTCATTTGAAAACCAAAGAAGCAAAACCGTATGATTTCAAGAATCAAATTTCAGCTACAGCTAAACATCGATAAACATTGAATCCAAGTCAATAACTGTCTAGCTAGACAACTCCCAATGGAGAACATTAACAACGAAAAAAGGAACTCAACATTCAGAATAGAAAAAATTCTACTTCTGTTTTATCTCGAAATTAATTTAACTGAGAATATTAGATTATTTACAAGTCACTGTCTCATGATAAAGAACTTTAATGCTAACATATCTTTCACCACAAGAAGTAAATTTATCTAGCTCCACATGTACTACTATCTAATGCTAACATATCTTTCGTAAGACTTTCCCATAACTTCTAACTTCATATGATAATATCCAACCAAATGCACCTTGGCTTGTACAAAAAGCCCTGATCCCATTAAGCCTTCTCATATTTGAAGGACCGTCAAGGTTCTGTGGTACATCAGGTACGCATAAACTTGACCTGCAAAAAGTTTGGAACATCGATTCCACACAACATGATCCCTCATCAACAAGAAATCAGCATTATATCAAGAAGAAATCAGCCTTATAGTACCGGCAGGGACAACAAAGACAACAAGGGGAAACTCTACCATTATATCCACTCACGAATTTCCCAACCTAAACTATTTCGCATCACTCATTAAGAGACATAAGAGTCGAAATATTCGGAATCAGGTCAGCATTTCCTGTTACCCTGCTATCGGTTTTCGATCAACAAGCAAAAAACTATATAAAGCAAATAAAACGGGTGTAACCATATTACAGAACGCATCGTATATGACGTACGCAACACAGATTTACCATCCACGAGCTCTATTTGGATTTCGCAAGAGCGTACCCAAAGCCACCTGAAAAGTATCACAACGAAGCAATTACGCCTTAACCGTACACGAATTCGATGCCAGTCAGATAGGTAATTACATGCGTCTCTGACGAGGCGTTGAGGCGCCAGTGAAGCGCTCGAGCTCGAAGGATCATTTGATTTCTGAAGATCTGTAGCTGATGAACGACGGCGCTCGATTACGTACCGTGTGCTTGCTGTGCTACTGAGCTGAGCGTGAATATTTCTGATAAATGTCCATTAATGAAAAGCACGAGATTATTATTTCCAATCTTTGTACTTTGGGCCTTTATTGGGCCTCATCCATTAGTTTTCGGCATTAGTGGGCTGGTCTTTTCCGTCTAATTAAAGCCCACGTAAGCTTAAAAGGGCCGTTGAGTTCCGTAACGTTAGAAAAGACTCGGTCTCCGTCGTCAACAGCAAATCTGTCAGCTGAAAAATGGTCTCTGATTGTGTTCCCACGTCTTGTGCTCTACGACGAGCTAGAGAACATACATGAGCTTCTTCCGAGAATTAGCCGTAGAGTTTGTGAAGTCAACGTTCATAGGAGCCTTAGTTCGTCGGCGACGCGAACTTCCTACCGCTTATCAACTGTTGTAATCATCATGTCTGTTGTGTTGGGGTTGATCTGTTTATTATGACGTGATATTGAAAGAGTAGAATGATTAGTGTGTGGTTTCGCGGATAGGCAGGCAAGATTGAATTCTCTGCATTTACGAAATTGAGGTTTATTTAAGTTACGTTTGTAACGCGGTTCTGATTAATTAGCATGTCGAAACCGTTGCCCTATTCAATGAAAGATGTGGGTTACGACAATGCGAAGTTTCGGCATCGATCTATGTTAAAGGTTCGCTTTGAAGTTTTCAGATCCCCTTGCTCTGGCTTTTTTTCCTTTCGCTTTTTTCATAAGAAGATCATGGTGGATTTTTTTGCAGCTGATTGATTTTATTGATTATTTCTCTCAGTTAATTAAATCAGGGGTTTATGAATTGGAAAAAAAAAAGAGTGTTTACTTGATGTAGATGTTAATTGAGCCCATAGAATGGTATTTTGTATATGCAGTTAAGGTTTTGCATTCAAATGTTTTGCTGATAGCTAGCGGAATATGTGTATTGTGTAATGGAAATTCTGAAATTTGTCTCTGTAGTAGATTTATGTGAGATCGATGCATTATGCGAGAAGATAACAGCCATGAATTTCTGAGAATAACTATTCAATATTGTGAAGACGGACACTGTTAAATACTTGATTGTACCTATCTAAAGTTGCTATCTTATTTGATCCATTGTCTGTTCAGGTGATCACTCAAAGCATTTTCAGAAGCAATTTGAAGCGTGAATGTGTAAGATGCAGTACTGGGAGATTCCTCGTTTTGCTAATGATATGTGGAGTAGCCTATCTCATGCTAACGCATACTACGCACAGTCCTCCATCAAACGACGTTACAAAAAATGTTGGCACTGAAGAAGGTGAAAACTTTTTTACCGATGGAAAGGGTAGGTTTAGAAAATTTTGGAGACATCAACCCAGGCTTCCTCCTCGACTGTCGCCGGATGAAATAGAAGCTAGGAACAAGTCGATTCATAGCCCTGAGAATATTAATCCCGGGCCAGATTGGAGTGCGAGGAAAACAAAGGTTAGAGAAGCCTTTATCCATGCTTGGTCTGGCTATAGTAAATATGCCATGGGATACGACGAACTTATGCCTTTGAGCCACAGAGGAGTTGATGGACTAGGAGGTTTAGGTGCCACTGTTGTGGATGCTCTTGACACTGCCATGATCATGGGGATTGATGAAATAGTTCACGAAGCAGGTAATTGGATCGAAAAAAAACTCCCCGAAAGAATCAATGGGAAGGGCCAAGTGAATTTATTTGAAACTACTATACGTGTTCTTGGTGGACTTTTGAGCGCTTATCATCTAAGTGGAGGTGCACATGGTGTTAATGCTTCAACTAAACGAGGACCCAAGCCAGAAATATATCTTGAAAATGCTAAGAATTTGGCTGATCGCTTGCTTGTTGCTTTTGTATCGAGTCCCTCAGCTATTCCCTTCAGTGATGTCGTTCTTCGTGACCGAACTGCTCATCCTGCGCCTGACGGTTTAAGTAGCACATCTGAAGTTTCTACTCTGCAACTTGAGTTCAATTACCTCAGCACTTTGGTTGGCAATCCGATATATTCGTTGGAGTCCATGAAGGTTTTGGCCCACATCAAGACTCTGCCAAAGGTCAAGGGACTAGTTCCAATATATATAAAGTAAGAAGGTTTTTTCTCTTCTACTTTGTAGGTTTGCTTATTTTTGTCTTGTTTTGGTGTCTTTTCTTATGAGTTCAACTTCTTTATGGAACTTCTTTTCTCATAATCAGTACTATAAAACATGAGAGTTGTCCTTTAAAGAGTCACAGTGTTAAAAAAGAACCAAGGTGACCTTACGCTGCACAAGCATAGTAATCGCAGCGAGTCGATTAACCTATCTGCAGTATTTTCCTTAATGTATGTTTGTTTGCATCGCAGCCCTCGTTCTGGCGAGTTTAGTGGGGATAATATTAGGCTCGGATCAAGAGGCGATAGCTACTATGAGTACCTCATGAAAGTTTGGCTTCAAAACCAAGGAAGTAATTTCACATTCTTGCATGATATGTACCAAGAATCAATGAGAGGTGTCAAAGAGCTCCTAGTTCGAAAATCTGTGCCTAACGGTTTGGTATTTGTGGGAGAACTGCCTAATGGCCCTGACGGTGATTTCAGCCCAAAGATGGATCATTTGGTATCTTTGCCCTTAATTTAGCTGTTACCTTTCACGTCCTCGTTTTTTACAATTAAAATCTTATACATATCCAAAAATGATATTCTTTAAACAAAAATGCTTATGAGCGATCTCCTATGCAACAACCTTGTAGGTTTGTTTTCTTCCGGGCACACTTGCTCTTGGTGCGACAAAGGGCATTACGAAAGAAAAGGCTATGAGAGAAAACGTGCTCACTTTTGAAGATCTTGAAAACTTGAAGCTCGCCGAAGATCTGGCAAAAACATGCTACCATATGTATTCGGTGACTGCCACTGGTCTTGCGCCGGAAATTGCATATTTCAATATCGAGGTAAATCAGACAGCTTTTTTTCTTCTTTCGACACGTTTTTTATATAATTATTTGCAGTTTTACGATTTTAATTCTCACGCGAAGCAGGGACATGCTGAAGGGGACCACGGCGGTGGAAATAAAAATTCCAAATACAAAGATGATATAATTATAAAACCTCTTGATCGTCACAATCTCTTGCGACCTGAGACTGTCGAGTCGCTCTTTGTCCTTTTTCGCATCACGGAAGATCCCAAGTACGTCCTCGTTCGTTACATCGATAGTCGCCTTGAAAATTAAAAAAATCTGGGAAATTTTTCTGTTTGTGAAACTATCAGAAATGAATATACGTCTGCCTATTTTCGTGAACTGTGCAGATACCGTGAGTGGGGTTGGGAGATCTTCAAGGCATTCGAAAAGTACTCAAAGGTTGAAAATGGAGGCTACACTTCGCTGGACGATGTCACAGTTCTTCCTCCACAGAGAAGGGACAAAATGGAAACTTTCTTCCTCGGCGAAACCTTAAAGTATCTGTACTTGTTGTTTGCGGACATCAGCACTATTCCTTTGGATGAGTACGTTTTTAACACAGAAGCTCATCCTTTTCCTATCCAAAAAGCTGCTGCTGCTGCAAGAAAATGATTGGCTGAAAGAAAGAAAGATAGGCCAAGACTGATGATACTTAAATTTCCAGGTTTGTGTTTTATCTGGGCTTGAGTTAATAGGGATTTGATTCAACTATTCTTGGATGGAATTTTATAATTGGTACTCTAAATACATTGGAGATACTATCAGAAATGTTTCTACGAGATTTATAACACATGTACCTATTCTACAAGGTTACATAATACCTGCGAATTGTGCAATATTATCAACTTTGGACTCGGAATATCTCTACATGTACAATCTTCTTCTCATACTTGAGAAGTTGAGATGATGAATGATGCTTTCTGCTGCACTCAGAAGTCGAGCATCGATTACGTTCTTGATCATATTTCTCTATTTTTATGTCCAATCATTTCTTAACATTTTCTGTTACTTATCTCCATTTTCGACATTATTATATTAATATGTTTACTATGTTCAAAGAGATTTCGATCTTGAATTGTTGAAGAAAAGAATCAGACTCGATTCTTGAACCACTTATCAATATTGATGTTTTTTTGATGTCCTCGTGCGAGTGAATCGTTTTCAAATTCGATTGACTACAATTAGGGTTGCAAAAGAATCGAATATTTTCGATTCGATTCGCGATTCGATTCGGAATATTTGTATTCAAATTCGAATATCGAATACGAACAGTGTTTTTAGATTCGAATAGTTATCGAATACGAATATATCGTTATTCGATTCGTTTTGAATTATATAGAATAATATATTATATACAGGTATTATGCATAATTATACGAATATGTCGTTATTCGATTTGTAAAATTCGATTCGTTTGGAATTATATAGAATAAATATCGATTCGTTTAGAATTTAATAGGTCTTTTTCTGAAATAAAAAATTAAAAATATTCGAATATTCGAATATTCGCGTTTCGAATATAATTATCGAATCGAACCGATTTTATGATTCGTCAGGAATCGGATACCGAATACGAGTATCAGATAAAATTAACGAATTTCGAATAACAAATGCCAATATTCGATTCGCTTCATTTGCAACCATAACTGCAACACAACATTGTTTTCTTAACGTTATTCCGCGCACAAAGTTTGCGAACCGAAAGGTTAACGGCCCAGAAAGACATGCTTGCAAGCCCACACAGATCTATATAAACAGTGTGCACACACATCTTTAGCAATCAAACCCTAAATCTAATCACTTTATTTCATCACTGTTTCTGTTCTTTTTTACTCATTCTGCGTTTTTTGCGTGCTTTGTTTTGCTTGTGCGTGGCTGTGATGATAAACGAAAGGCTTAGTTTCTCAAGAACATTCGCAGTGGCCGACTAAGAGCTTTCGCCTTTCGCCGGGCTTGAAGAGCTTGTGCTGCTTTTATCCCTTCCTTGGATGTCTGAGCCTCTAAACTAAATTCCATCAATTGCAGATTTATGGTTTTAACCCTTTTTTGTTTTTCTTTTGCGTTGTGTTCTTTTTTAAAGCCGATGATGTGAGATTCTATATTTGCTACTCTTGATGGGGAGATTATTCTCTCTTCTCCTATGTGATGATCCTTGATCCACCAAGATCTCTGAGGCTCTCTTCCTACGAACCCCAATTAATTTGCCACTTAGGAGAGATACTTATTAAAATTGGATTACTATTCGTCGCTTCCTTTTTTCTAGTCACCGTCCCTTAATGGGCTGCAAAAAGACGATTTTGTCCTTCTGATTTTAAATTAATTTAAAAAGAAAAACTAAGTCTATATAAAAAAACATCACTTTCATATCGCAATCATACATCCAAATCAGACTAAAAAACAAAAAAAAAAATTCAAAATCGCAATGGATCGACGACAGGGGCAGGGGAAAGGAAATGGCCTATTTGCACTACTGGTAAACAAATTTTCGTAAAAATCATTCGTACTAGATGAATTATCGAAACGGGTGCGAATCGTTTGAAAAAAAGTCCCGATCGAACGGTTTTTCGGCCGTGCCAGAGCAGGCCGAAATTAACGACCAGCCCGTGCTGTGCCGGTCGAAATTATCGTTCGGTCGGCACTGCAAAGGCCGAAATTCATTATCGACTGCCTCTACAGGCGGCCGAAAATTCCATTCGACCAATTTTTTTTATAAATATTTAATTGCATACTAGGAGTGAGAAGTCCCTACCTGGAGGGTGCAAGGGCCACAGCCCGGTGGTCCAGATGATGACGAGGCGATCCCTAGTTATATGGGACACATCGCGCCCCGCATCTGGATGGGTGAGCAAGAGAGGTCCCTGCTGAAGTGCGAGCAGCGGGCGTTAGTGCTTGGGAAGCTGAAGAATTGGTACTCTCAATTCCCGCCGAAGACAAAGCGTCAGATCGATGGCACGAGGCTTGGGCACCTCACAGATGCCATGGTGGGTCACTTGGACCGGCCTCTACTGTGCGCTTTTATGGAGCGTTGGCAGCCCGACGTGAACACCTTCCACATGCCATTCGGGGAGATAACGATCATACTTCACGACGTCGAGCAGATCCTGGGTATCCCGATCGCGGGAAGACGGTATTGGGCTGCCCAGACGTCGCCGATGGGCCGATCGCGCCGAGGGAGAAAATGGGCATCTTCGACGACGCGCTGAGGAGTTCTTGGAGAAGCGGTGGGGTTTTGACGAAAGACGTGATGCAGAGGATGCAGGGGGTCGGCCGGCGGGGTTGCAGACCGTCGCTTGGTTGTGGACTCTTTTGTGGTCGACGCTGTTCGTCGACAAGAGCGGGACCCGTTTGAAGCCCGACATCATGGACGAGTTCTACCGCTTGTTGGCCTCTGCCAAGCAGTACTCGTGGGAATCGGCCGCTCTTGCGTACCTTTATCGCCAGCTTGGCCTCGCAAACAGGGCGAATGCGAGGGGTTTAGTTGTGTGCCTCTCGTTACTACAGGCGTGGATCTACGAGTACTTCACATGCTTCCGCCCACACCGTCTCCCCCACCATGTGGAGCCTGACCAGGCACGATCACGCATGTGGTCTGTATCTCAGCACGAGAGGACGTTGCACCGTTTGGTTGAGATCCGCCGTCAGATAGATGCCATGACTGCAAGCGAAGTATCTTAACAATTTATATTATATATTTATGACAATTATTTAAAAATTGTGAACTGTTATCAGGTTGCTTGGCTCTCGTACGGTCCCGATCCAGCGTCGCAGCATCCGATGACGCTTTCCGTGGGTTGGGTTAGATATCGCGATGTCGTTGAGCCCTACTCACCCTCGAGAATGTTGCGCCAGCTGTGGTACGTGTAGGTCATCCCGCCATCGGTGAGTCCGCCACAGAAAGCGGTCATGCCAGTAGACCCGACGAGGTATAAGGTGGACTATCCTGCCGGTTCGACAGAACATGCTTGGCATCAGTTTTCGTACGCCTGCATCCTCAACCTCTCGTACATCAACCGGGCTGCCGCGGAGTACCTTGGTGAAACCGTTGAAGGGTACATGGACTGGTATCAGCGGCATTCTCATCCTCGCCTGCTTTCGTCGGAGGCAGGATCCTCATCGGGCGGCATACGCCCGCGCATCCACGGCGACTACGTATGTAATTTAATCTTATGTCGATTTTTTATATTTGTATGTTTAATCATTATTTATATGTATTATTTTTATGTACAGTGGTACAACTCGATGTACATCTTGACTAGCGATATGCTAGTTAGGATGCATTTGGACGGCTATCCGCCCACGGACGAGTTCATAGAGGCTCGACGACCTCACGACCGCCAGGCCCCATGATTTTCTTTATACTTCGTTTATGTATCGGACGCATGCTGTTTAAGTTTGGAATATTTTTTTCATCTTTATTCCGTTTCGAATTAATAGATAGTACAAATTATAACACAAAAAATTACTAATACAAATTATTCTCGAAATGGAATTAAATATTCAAAAAAATTGAGGGACAAACAGGAATTTCGGCCGCCTGTAGATGCGGCCGAAAACTAATTTCGGCCTGTGCAGTGACGGCCGAGAGGTCAGATCGGCCGGCGCAGCTCCGGCCGAAATTGATTTTCGGCCCTCCCTGGCCGTGCCGAAACACATTTTCGGCCAGCACCAGGCACGGCCGAAAATGTTTTCGGCGCTGTCTTGTGCCGGCCGAAAATGTGTTTCGGCCGCGCCATGGCCGGCCCAAAACTTCGTTCGATCGGTCCTAAAATGTTAAATCGATTTTTTTTTTTACGTTACCACGTTTCGATCCATTTCGAAGATCGTCAAATTTATTTGTGTATGTATTTTTCAGTATTTCGTACGTTTTTCCCTTTTAAATTAATTTAAATATCATAAGGGCAAAAACGTCTTTTGCATCCCTTTAGGGGGCGGTGACTAGTAAAAAGGGGCGGTTTTAATAGTAATTCCCTTATCAATATGTTGATCTTAGGTTAGCACAACTACACTGTGGTTTCTTCTTAAAAAATCGAACAGAAAAAAAATATTATACTCATCATTGTCGTGGAGACTTTTCTCTTTTGTTTTCAAGAGAGTAATTTGCTGGACATTCATGATGTTATGTAATATTGTTAAACCGTACTCAATTAAATATAGACGGTTATAGGTAGGGGTGGTAAACAGGTCGGGTTGGTCACCTTCGGGTTCAACTCGTTTAATAAACGGGTTGAAAACTTCAACCATGACTTGACCTGTTAACTTAAACAGGTTAAAAAATCAAACCCAAACCCAGCCTGCTTTAATCCTAACCCAACTCGCCAATCCGTTTAAAATTAAAAAAGAAAAAAGAAAATAATAAAATTGACAGAGTTATAACTCCAAATTAAACAAAAAAAAAGGAGAACTAATGCAATTTTTTTTCTAAAAATATCATGTGTGAGCGTGAGAGTGGTAGAGATTTACGATTAATCCTTTTATTTTATTTATATTAATAATATTTTAATAATATATATTATTCGAGTTTAATGGGTTAATTTCGGGTTGATTTCAGGTTGAAAATCTGAATCCTAACCTGATCTACTTAATAATTGGGTTTGGGTTCGAGTTTACCCATTTACTTAAATAGGTCAAAATTGCTAGCCCAAACCTGCTAGGTTCGGGTGTGGTTCGTGTTAGGTTGGCGGGTCGGGTCAATTATTAACAACCCTAGTTATAGGGAATGTCACTTTGTTAAATAAGCAAAATTGTTTTAATTATATTTTAAGCACTAAACATTTTTAATCATTATTATTTGTCATGGGACTTGTTTATACATGATACTATTCATCTTGGCATATATATGAACAAAAACATTGTTTACGCATTAACAAGATAAGAAAACTCAAGAAAAATGTATAATCTATAGAATATCAAATATATTATTTAATCAAATTATTTCTAAAAAGTTGTCACAACCAAGCATTATAGTTTTTATTGCGCTTTTCTTGTCCGACCTTCAATTGTTTCATATAAATATTCACGTGTTCGCTTACGTCCGTCTTCTCTCCAGACGTTAATTAGGATTCTGTACCAGATGAAAAGGATGCTTCCAACGTGACTCCTCTAACAGACACTCAAACTGATAATATCGTTTCGAATATCTCAAATCTAAAATCAATTAGAACATATTAAATAATTTCTAAAATGCTTGCAAACTAGTAATTTAGATCATCTTTAATTGGATGTTATTTTCTTGTTAATATCTTCGATATTAATTTTCTACATAGTATGAAAGTACAAAGATAGAAAAATGAGATTTCTTAGTTGAGAATTTGTGTTAATGGTGGTGAAAAAAATATTAGAAAAATTTGTGGTGAAAACTGATGATAATGATAATTGGAATAGAAAAGTTGATTAGTTTTGTAAACATATGACAAAGTTATTACTTTTGTAATAGCGTTATTGATAATAACACTATTTGTGTTATTCTCTCTTCGCACATTCTACGTATGTGCTTAAATTATTTTTAATGTTACTTTCAATTTTGATATTTATAATTTTTAATGTTTAATAGATGTAATATAATTTTTAATATATAAGAAAAAATAAATTGTGGGGATTTAAGTACAATATAAAATATTTAGTATTGAAAATGATAATTATTCAAATAATTAAATCATAGGTACATGATTAAATTGCAAATAGTTTATATATCAAACTAGGATCGCTTTTGTTTGAAGAAAAATGGTAGCCACGAAGCAACAAGTAACTTATCCTTAAATAATAATATTAGCGAGCTAGAAGAGAAGTCGAACTTCCACTGTGTACTAATAGTCTACATTATATCCAGAAAAATGTGCAAAGGTTGATTCTATTTTGGCCTATGATGATCTTCTCCGTTAAATCTCTTTCTTCCTCAATTTGCTGGGATTAGTGCTTCGTTTGTTTACCTTTTCTTCATGGGATTTTGTCAAAGTTGGAATCTTTTTCTGTAATGTAAACCGTAATGCGTGAATTCCGACTTGGTAATAACTTGCTGTTCATCTATCTACAAACTGATTTCATTGCAAGAAATTGATTTTGAGAAAGCGAAGTCCTCAGATTGGTCTTTGTGATTGCAGTTTGAATTGAAGAGAAGCATATTGTTAAAAATCATACAACGCAAATCCAGTGTTCTACAACCAACATCAAACTAATGACTTAACCGAATCTTTCAATCACACACAGGAATCTTAAGATCACTTATCTTGTGAAGTAGACGACTCTGAAGATGTCGCATTAGTGTTTCAGCCACAGACGGGAACTGCTAGGGCTCAAAGGCGACAAACGGTCGGCTTTGAGCTACAGAAGGAAAACAGTTTTGGATTCGAGCCCAGAATCACAGAGAGGAGATGCGAAGATTATTCGCTAAAGATCAGGGAGAGATTTTTGTTCAAAAGACGAAGAGAGAAAATCGATAGCTAGGGTTTTTTGAGAGTTGGGTGAGAAAAGAATCGTATGTGATCGATCGAAGATTCTGGGGTTTTTTCTAAAAAGGATGAAGTTTTGAAAATCATTTTTCAGTCCCCGGTAAATTACAGTGGCTATTGAAAACAACTTATGCTTTTGTTTTTAGCCCACAAATTTTTGTTATTGACCATTTGCCCCCCAGTTATGTAGAACTGGGCTGCAATTAAGTCTGTGGGCCAGATAAATGTTTTAGGCCCATTATCGTGTATGCCCATTTAAGGGCCCGATTTTAACACATATCTGCTTATTTGGACAAGAAAAGAAAGCTAGAATCTTCCTTCAAGGAGATGAATGTCATATACAAAAACTCGATCTTATCATAACTGAAAAAAAAATATGTAAAAATAAATTATTTAATCCCTCGTCAAATTCTTGAGTATGAAAATCAGCTGGCGTGTGTTTATGAAAGAATAAGGTGTATGTACATAAAAAAAAATACCTATTTATATAAAATTTTTGCAAATCAGGCCCATGTTAGAAAAATTTTCATATAAGATCCGTTCGATTTTATGTATCATTTTCCCAGTCTTGACGTATCTTTCTGTATCGTATTAAGTACTATGTCACACGTATATATTGTACCGACATATGGTACCTATATACGATCTATATGCATGGTATCTTAATGTTGTTGTATGATGTACCATTTTCTCATTGTATAACGTACCATAATATGTTTTCATATTCTACCTAAATGTGTTATATGACGTACTTGCGGCGGAACGGGTATCAATATGCAAAAATTTGTCAGGTACCTGCATATAAAAACAATCTGAGAGGAATCTGATTTGCGAATTTTTTATATAAATGGGTATTTATGTATAAAGTTGTCGAAGAATAAATTATTTAATCTATTAGAAAAATGAAAGAAAAAAGAGACAGATAAGCGAAAGTTGTAAGAACAGTAGAAGAAAATTACACGAGAGCCCAGCAACTCTTTGGCAAATACCAACTGCTCTAACAACTACTGTTCTTTCCTATTCTTCTTCTTTAGTTCTGTCGCAGGCCGCAGCCAAGACATCGTTGACCCAAACAAATATTTTCGCTCATACTCCTCCGTGGACGATGTCCTTTCCGGCGGCAAACGACGCCCAATCGCGCCGCACCGCCACAACGATCCACCCAATTCGACCATCTTCGCCGCCTCCGCCGATGAACGCCGGCCGAGACGGCTTTCACCACGGTGAGGTGAAGCATTTCAAGAAGTGGTTCCCTTGGCTGGTGCCCACCTTCGTGGTGGTCAACGCCGCCATGTTTGTAATCACCATGTCCGTAAACAACTGTCCCAAGAACTCCGTTTCTTGCCTCGCCGGATTCCTGGGAAGGTTCTCTTTCCAGCCCTTCAAGGAAAACCCTCTTCTTGGCCCTTCTTCCACGACGTAAGTGAGCTTTTCCCCCCTTTTTAATTTCCGTAAGCACAATCGTGCAAATTTACATCAATTAGGGTTCTTCGGACATAACAGTTCGGTTTCTGTGTGCACTGTAAGAAAGATCCAATCTTGGATTACTGTTCTTGCTGCAACCCTTTCTTTCTTTACAGATTAGTGAAGATGGGAGCTTTAGACGTAAGCAAAGTAGTCCATCAAAGCGAAGGATGGCGACTCTTCACTTGTATGTGGCTTCACGGAGGCTTATTTCACATTCTCGCAAACATGCTTAGCCTGCTAGTGATCGGCATACGCCTCGAGCAAGAATTTGGATTCGGTATGTTATCTTCCCAGCTACGAAAATCCCGCCATCGAATTAAATTTCAATTTACGGCAAAATCCTCACTCGACGCAGCTCGAATTGGCCTGCTATATCTGATTTCTGGGCTGGGAGGAAGCTTAACATCTGCGCTTTTCATCAAATCGAATATCTCAGTAGGCGCCTCGGGCGCGCTCTTTGGCTTGCTGGGCGGGATGTTATCCGAGCTGATAACTAATTGGACCATTTACGCCAACAAGGTATACGCATACAGCTTTTTCGTTACGCCTTTATTTTACGAGCTGGACTTAAAAATGCAGTCTTTTTTCTTCCCAGGTAGCTGCTTTGGTGACCCTTGTCCTAATCATAGCAGTCAACTTAGCAGTTGGGATTCTCCCACACGTAGACAACTTTGCCCACCTCGGAGGGTTCTTGTCTGGGTTTCTCCTCGGCTTCGTTTTCTTGATTCGCCCGCAGTTCAGATGGGTCGATCAGAGGTACAATTTGAGCGGATACGCTTCCGTAACTGCGAAAAGCAGAAAGTTTAAGGCTTATCAGTGCGTTCTCTGGGCGATCTCTTTAATCCTCATCGTCGTAGGGTAAGCGTTCTGATTCGATTCGAACAACCTCGTTCATTGCCAGCCCATTACTTCGATCTGAGGGCTATGCTTGAAAAAATGAAGGTTCGTCGTTGGGTTTGTTCTTCTCTTTCGTGGGGTGGATTTGAACGATCACTGCTCTTGGTGCCATTACCTCAGCTGCGTTCCTACTTCGAGGTGGAGCTGCAATACAGAAGCAGTTTCTTGCCAGGTTTTTGCCATTGATTAGTATGAGCTGAAAATTCTTACAGATCTATAAAATGGATGCGTAATGAAATTCGGTGATTTTTTTTTTTTTTTGCAGGCCGTGGAATCTGGGAATCAGTATACATTGTACTGCTCGAACGGTGGGAAGAACGGTACGTATACCCTCGATAATCCTACCGATTCACAGATTCGTGGGCTTTGTGCGCAGCTTTGTCGGTGATGTAATTAATACGTTCGAATCGTATAATTGAGGGCTTCGATTGGCTAGCAACAATTTTTTCATGGAAAGTTAGACATTATTACTTAGATATCAGTAGAACAAGACAAATATATCAGGCAACGACTTGTTGACACTATGAATGTAAAGCCAAAGCGTCGAATTCTGCCATAGCTAATCACCTCCGAAGCTTCAAATACAGAGCATCTTCAGAAAATGAAGTGAAATCAAGAATCCAATTTCTCAGGTACCAATCAAGAGGACCCCATCGAAGTTGAAGGAGGACAAACCCTATGTAAAAAATACACTATGCATGCTTAAACTGAGAAGAATCACAATCTGAAACGCTAAGTGAAAGAGAAATAGTTGAAATCAGATTCAAATACTCAAACCACAAATCTACGAAAAGCCGAACCTAAAGGTAACCTTTATGCTTGTCTTGCTTCTCTTTATCTTCTTTCGAGTTGGGTATAAATGGGCTATGCATGAATGGGTTTTCTCCAAAGTGGGATTCAGCCTCGAATGTAATATTGTAATTGTAGCCCATCACTATTTTCTTCCTGTCCACCTTACTTTCAGTTCTAAAAATTGATTTATTTTTAATTCAATATTAAAATTGATTTGACGCTAGCCGAATCCAAAGCCTCGTACAGCTGATTTTGAACATTCAAACGAAAAGTTCGCATCTTTATCAACAACGGTCGACGAAACTCCATAGCCTCTTCTCTTCCTCTTTGAGATTGAATTCAAGTCTATTCATTTTCAAGCTTTGCTTTTCAAGAAGTTATTTTGTTGCTCGATCGTCTCATGGAAGAAGCCATGAATCAAACGGAGAACTTCGCCACCCCCTTGAAAAACCATCATCAGCCCATTTCATCAATCTCAAACGTTAGGGTGATAATCAGAGTTCGTCCCTTCCTCCCACACGAAATCGCCTCGAGAAATGGAAACCCAAACCCATGCGTTTCCCTGCAAGAATTGCCAGCGGAGCCTTCCTCCCACGGCGGCGCCGGAGACGTCACCGTCCTAATCAAAGACTACGAATCAAGGTCCGTTTTTTTCCATTTTCTCCTGAGTTTCTGGGCTGTTCCCCTTTGTGGGCTAATTCAAGAACTTGAAATGGACTTCTCGATTTTGCTCTGCGATTTGTTCGTCTGCAGTCGAAACGAGCGCTATAAGCTCGACGCCTTCTTCGGCGAAGAAGACAACAATGTTCGCCAGATTTTCGACAGAGAAGTGAAGCCTTTGATTCCTGGAGTTTTTCAGGGCTTTAATGTTACGATCTTCGCCTATGGAGCCACTGGGAGTGGAAAGACATATACGATGCAGGTTAGCTTTCAAATCACACGAATTTCGTATGAAATCCCAGTTTTAGAATTATCGATTGTTGTTTCGAAATCGAAAACTTAAACGCAGGGAAGCGATCACCTGCCCGGCCTGATGCCACTTGCGATTTCAAACATCCTTTCGATGTATGAATCTACCAGAAGTAAAGTTTTGTTATCTTACTTCGAAATATACATGGACAAGTGCTACGACTTGTTAGAACCGAAAGAAAAGGAGATAATGGTATGGAACGATAAAGAAGGACAAACGCACCTCATGGGATTGGCTCAAGTTCAAGTGGGCTCGATTTCCCAATTTCGTGAGATTTTCTCTTCAGTCGTTCAAAGACGAAAGGTTGCTGAAACGAGCCTTAACGATGTCTCGAGTAGGAGCCATGGCGTGCTTTCCATTACCATTTCCACGCCTTGTAATGATGGAATGGACAAAATAACTACTGGGAAGCTTAGCCTCATCGATTTAGCAGGTTTGTAATGATACATATATGTATATTCGCTTCTTAGCTGACAATGTCTGCTGAGTTTCATTCGAAATGAGTTAAAAAATTAGGTAACGAAGACAACAGAAGGACTTGCAATGAAGGGATTCGCCTCCATGAGAGCGCAAAAATAAACCAATCTCTCTTTGCGCTTTCGAACGTTATTTACGCACTCAACAACGCAAAGCCAAGAGTACCGTATAGAGAGAGCAAGCTGACACGTATATTGCAAGACTCCCTCGGAGGGACAAGCCGTGCGCTTATGGTCGCTTGCTTGGTATATATCTATCATTTCGTACGCTTTTGATGTTCATATTAAGTTCTTGGTACCCTTTCATTCGACCCGCGTGTTTTTTTTTTTTGGTGCAGAATCCTGGAGAATACCAAGAGTCTGTTCATACGGTTAGCCTTGCAGCTAGGTCTCGTCATGTATCGAATTTCCTGCCAGCCTCGGCCCATAAGAGCGCAAATTCGACTGTAAAAGTTGATATGGAGAAAAAGCTTTGCGCATGGTTAGAATCGAAAGGAAAAGGTGCTCACAGTGCTCAGAGAAAGGGACCTTTACTAACACCTCCGAGTTCTTCGGTACCTAAATCGATGGGAAAATTAGCTCCTTCGAATTCGAAACAGAGGTACGATTACTTCCCCTGTTTCTGTTTACAAGGCTCGAAGATATTGTCGTTGATCGTTGTCGATTTTCTTACCTTGTAGGGCTTTGCACAAAGTTGTTGGAGGTCAGTTTCGTTGCCAAGAAAACGAAGAAAACAGTGTAAAGGTAATAATCTCATATGCCTCGATCAACTTATCTTTTGAGAAAAATGTTATCTTTCTTTTATATTAGCAGGACCAAGATTTTGCTATTGCTTCGAATTCACGTCCCGTTTCGTCTGGTAAAATATATGAATCTTTTTTTGTATATCTCGACGAGTGAGGAGTTAAATTTTCATTCCTCACCTTTCCCTTTTCAGAAGAGCTTTTGCTTACTGAGATCGAAACGCCTTTGAGAAAAGTCCTATCTCCTATAGACGATAATGCAGAGAAGATTCCAAAGGTAAATTTCACGCCTTTCGACGCGGAGAAAAATGTCGTGCATGAACTGAGCACTCCACTCGCAAAATTGACGTGGAAGAGTTCTAACTTAAAGGTACCTTTTTTTCATATACACACACATATATACACGCATTTTGGTGGATAATGGTAATAAAAACACGGATCCATTTCATCGACAGAGCTATCTCGCCCAACATTACGTTGATTTCCTGAATGCAGCAAGCAGGTATATGTCTTAAATTTCTACGCTTTTTCCTTCATACGTTAGCTAATGCGCCTCTTTTGCATGTTTCTATGTACTGTCATTCATTGTAGAGAGGAGCTAATGGAGTTGAAGGTAGGCAATACAATTTGCCGAAACTTCACGATTTCAGCACAACTCACAAGCGTTTGGAATTATAAACTTGTCGATTATGTTTTATCTGGAATGCAGGGAATTGGCGAGAAAATAGCCGACTACATCATAGAGCTGAGGGAAGAGAGCCCTTTGAAAGCAGTCAGCGATCTGCAGAAGATAGGCCTTTCTTCGAAGCAGGTGAAGCAAAAAAAATGAAGTCTTTTTCATTTCTTGGAATTCATTATTGGATTTTTTCGCATTTACAGGTATATAACATGTTCGAAAAGGCGGCTCGAGGGTTGCTGGAGATTAAGACGACTTCCATGTTGTCATAAGATCATCTGTGTGTTTATTTGTTTGCTTTGTTGTTTATTTCTTGTGATTTTCCCATGTTTTTATTAGGGCAAGCAAACTGAGACCGCTTTGCTTAGGCATAAGTGTAGCAAATTATAAATTGTTGAATTTCGAAGGCATCTATCTAATTATCTCTGTCTTCGCAAATGTCAAAGAGTCGATTTTTATTTTTATTTTCTAACACCTCGATTCAATCACATCAAAGATACATTCTGCCTTTTCGATCCTCTGTGTTCATCTAAAGAAAAAGTTACTGAATATGATGCACGATATGCAGTGAAAGGATGGAACATATGTGTACGAGAGATTTGCAGAATCACACAGATTCTCTTTTGAGTTTTTGTTCTCAACTATTCATATATAACTGCTTGTCTCTTCAACGCTACAACCTTTTAAGTAATAATCAAGCTAAAACTAACATATGCTAACTTACTCTAATTACCCAGAAACTATAACTATAGATTTAAACATCAGATTATAACCATCGAATGGATCAAGCAACTTCTTTTGCATCAGAGTATGTCATATGATCAATCACCTGTTGGATAAAGCATGAGCTTTATTTGGCCTAGTAAATGTGAATTGTTTTGAAGGTAAATAGAAGTGGGTGTTGTCCCATATTGGAAAACAAGTTGGTTTGACACAAATGCTGGACCGAAAACTAATGAGCCTGATCAACCCGTGTTTGCCCCGGTTTTAAATTTATTTCCTGGTATGTAACATGACTTATGAAACTGGATTGAACTGACTAAAATCGGATTGAAATGGTCGCTATACGTGACCGGTTAGTTAGGTTGACCGGATAGTTAAGATACATAGAAGTCCAACGGACAAATATTTGAAATGGCCATTAAATTATTTGATTTAAAGCTATAATAAATAGACTTTATTGTCATTAAATTATTTGATTTAAAACCATAATAAATAGACTTTGTGACCATTAAATAATTTGATTTAAAGCCATAAAATAGACTTTATAGCCATTAAATTCTTTAAATCCTATAAATATAGGATAATTCAGTGGTGAAAGGAGACGAAAAATTCACAAGTCATGTTTCATCTTATAGCTGTTCCAGTTTGCTGTTGGTGTTACGTGCAAAACGAACACCAAGTTTTTCGGAGTATCATGGGAACACAAACGCGTGAAAAACCTCTAGCACAAACGGGGGGAGCGGATTTGTTTTAAGGAAATTGTGTTTAACACAATCTTCGAAGTTTCTTGTCCAAGTCTAATCCCTCGTATAAAAAGCCAACATCACCTTCTACAATTAAAAGCCATGTAGTGTAGGTTTCATGAGTTATACGTGATACAAAGGGAGAAAGAGACCTCAAAATCTATTAAGTTGACGTTCTGAAAATTCAGTAAGTGGTTGGGGAGTTTGATACAACTGTGCTTTAACTAATAATAACCGAGACATATCGACAAGATTATAGGAAGAAAAAGAATCATAATTAGGTTTCATCTACAACCAAAGTTGAGATATTACAGCCCATCTTTGCTATATAGTTCTATAGGACAGTTGTGCCTATAATTGACTTGATATTCTTCACGAAAATGTTTCTTTATATAAACATGTGAATAGTTTATCCTATTTCTTTTTCTCGCATCTCCCGTGCCTTTTCCCTTACTTTCTGTATACTAGGAAAATGAGCCGCGCGTTGCGCGGCATTCGTAGAACCATAGCCCGGACACCGAGTGAATTATATAATGTGTTCTGATATGAAGGAAAACATACATTACGTATACATTTTGCTTATAGTAGCTATACAGTAATAAATTAAGACAAAGATATGATAATAAATTTTTACCGCATTGAGAACGTACTCGTATATTAAAAAGTAATATAAAAGTAAAATATTACCAAAGCGTTTAATTTAACAATTTATAAGCAAACTACTACCAGAGCATGAAAGTACCTATGAAGTAATACCATCATCCTGTAATATCTACAAAAAATATCGAAAACGTCAATTAATATATGTCTACAAACAAAATTCGTTTTTTAACGTTGCAATAGAATGTACCCCAGTTGAGCAGCGTTGGCCCGAAGGATTGTTTTTTTTTTTTCAATTGTTTGATGCCTGGAGATTTCGACATGAAGATAGCTCACGAAAAAGGATAGTACACATAAGAAACTAATGAAGCGCCAAAAGAATAAGGTCTGCAGCCTCAATTAAGTTTCACTATTTACCACTATCATAATTAAACCTCTACAAGAATTAACAAGTTTGCTACCTGGCAGTCCCAAAGATCGAACAGAACGGAGTCTCTGCCTGAAACCAACAGATGCGAAATCGAAGTCCTAACAAATCGAGGAAGAGGCATAATGTAAGGGTTTACAGTGGAGTGCAAGGAAGAGGTTAAGATGATGGGTGCGGGAATAGTTTGCGGGAAGCTGGCGACGAAGGAGATGGAAGAGCATTTTGACCTTTTTTGCTTTTTTTTTTTTTTCACACGTAAGCCTTTTTTGCTTTAGAAGATGGAAAGTAAGAGAGAAGCTAAATAGAAAATATATAAGGTGACGAAAATTTTATTACTTAATTAAATATACATAATCTTTGATCAATAATATTATATATTGCAAATAAAGAGTCAGTCCCCAATTAATATTTTCAATTAGAAATAAGGACCCATGTAAGTTTCATTTATAGATAAGGATTCAATTTAAGTTTCATTTAGAGAAAAGGACTCATAATACCACAGACCAATGAAGTGTTACCACAGAGCCATGAAGTGTTATCAAAACCCATGAAGCGTTACCACAGACCCATGGAGTATTACCACAGATCCATGAAGTGGTATTGGAGAACCATGAATTGTTTCTGAAAAAACTGGGTCCTTAAAACTATGAATTTTCTCACAGTGAACTCTAATTGAAACTTAAATGGAGACCTGAAATGTAAATGCCCCTATTATACATGTATATATGTGCGAGAGACTCACATTCTCCCACCATCTATTATCATCTCCTAAAACGTGGTTGTCCCATCACCGTAATTTTAATATATAACTTCTTGACATCAATAAAAAAAAACACAAATATTATAAGGGTATCTCAAATGATATAATTTATAATATGTGATATAAAATGTTATTGACATGCTTTAAAATTTTCTCAAAAGTAATAATGCTACCGAGGAAACCTAACTACCCCACCACAAAAAGAAATGCTTCAATTGTGTCATGTTGTTAGGTGCAATCCCTAAAATGCTCTTACATCTAACTATGACATGAAACTCAGAAATGCAAGTTTCAAAATTTAGCTATAAAACTAAAAAAATGACCTGTGACCTACCCTATAAACAGACTACATTCCCTCTTTTAGAATAGTAGTAGATATGACAATGATTGCCACCCTTCGTCATTAATATAATATAATTCATACTCTTATTAAGTGTAAGGATTCGCACAAACCGTCGTTGGTCTGTCAACTTAGATTATTTTTTTACAAAGTAACACTAAATCGAAAAAAATCATCCACATCATAGCATTTTATATTTTCAAAAATTTTCTTTTTTTTATTAATTACTTTAATTTCATATTACACCAAATTATTAAATCATTATTATTTCATGTGATTTATAAAATAAAAATAAATAAACACATCTAATTTATTCATTGTTTTATGATGATCAATTTGATATCCATATCATATATTTTTCGATAATCGTAAGAATTATTTTAACAAAGTAGGACGGGAAGTGGGACAGAAATTGTGGGACAGACGATTTCAACCGGATGGATGATAGATACTCGAGTTATAAATTGCGTGGGCGATTATATTTTATTTAATCAATCTTTGGGCGGTATTTTTTTTCGAGCAGCGATATGGATGGGCCATATATTTGCGCCAAAAGCCCAAAAGTATTTATCTAAGTACGAAATTGTCCTTAAATAAACTACGATTTTATGCTTTTTACCCCTACCTGCAATTTCATCAACAAACATTTTCAACCTTTCCCGCCTATTCTTGGAATGAGGATACCAATAAATCCCCATTTCCCACCCAAGTTCCAAGATTAGGGTTTTGTCTGAGTTCAGCTTCCCACTCGCGGATTCACAGGCTACTACTATAATCACGTTCAAGAGAGTCGCATTCGTCTTTGAATTTTTCGGTGCCAATCGAAGATGGGAATACAAGGGTTGCTGCCCTTGTTAAAATCGATTATGAATCCCATCCACATTAAGGAGCTTGAAGGTTGTTTTGTAGCCGTCGACACGTATTCGTGGTTGCACAAAGGCGCTCTTAGCTGCAGCACCGAGCTCTGCAAAGGACAACCCACGTCCAAGTAATATATATATTTTAAATTTTCGTGTTTGCCGTATCATCCTTTCGCGAGTGGGGATTGCTTATGCGTTTGCTTTTTTGTGAATCGTACTGTCTTTTCTGAGTTGTTTCTCTGCTTCTACGGATGCTGCATTGCTTCCTCTTTTATTGGATATGGATTTGTATGGAAATCAAAAAATTGAGTGATGGGGCTCGTCTATCATAATTGTTCTGTAGGCATATCAGCTACTGTATGCATCGAGTGAATTTGCTGCGTCATTACGGGGTTAAACCAATTCTTGTATTTGATGGAGGTCCTTTACCAATGAAGGGCGAACAAGAGGTCAAGCGGGCTAGGTAAATGTTTTTTTCTGCCGGTATTAAAAATTGTATTCTTAAATGCCTTTGAGAAACTACTGATAAGTTGCCACGCTATTGTTTATTTGTTTTGCTTCCATGATATTTAAAAGGCCTCACATCGTCTAATTAACAAATTGATTCTTTATAATCTGGTGGCATTGTCCGTGCAGGTCAAGAAAAGAAAACCTTTCCTGTGCCATGGAGCACGAATCAAATGGAAATCTGAGAGCTGCATTTGAATTTTACCAGAAGGCGGTCGATATATCACCTTCAGTTGCTCATGATCTTATCCAGGTAGAACTGTTTGTAATGTTTCTGCATCACCTTCAGCTGCTCATGTTATCTTATCTCCTACTTTTTTTGGCAGGTTTTGAAACAAGAGAATGTCTCTTATGTTGTGGCCCCATATGAGGCAGATGCGCAAATGACGTTTTTGGCAATCACCAAACATGTTGAAGCAGTCATAACGGAAGACTCAGATTTAATTGCATTTGGTTGTCCAAGAGTGAGATTTTCAAAATTTTGCATTTTCTTAACTTTAATTCTTCTCCATGTGATGAATTGAAGCATTAGGGATAAGTTAGCTGATAATATTAATGCCTTCTGTTCTGCTATTTTACTTGCACATTCGATATCTCCTTGATGTGTAGATTATCTACAAAATGGATAAATTTGGGCAAGGCGTTGAATTTAAAAACACGAAGCTACAGCACAATAAAGAGCTGGATTTATCAGGATTCACCCAGACGATGCTGCTGGAGATGTGTATTCTAAGTGGCTGCGACTATTTGCCGTCTCTGCCTGGAATGGGCCTGAAAAAAGCACATGCTCTGATAAAGAAATTCAAGAGTCACGATAAAGTAAATGAGACAGTTGAGTATATTTTCTTCATCATCCATGTATTTTAAGAAGGGTTTTGTTTGCAGGTGATAAAGCATTTAAAATACAACAGTATAGAAATAACCCCCGCTTATGAAGAATCTTTCAACAAAGCTGTTCTGACCTTCAAGCATCAACGAGTTTATGATCACGAGTCCAAGAATATTGTACACTTAACTGAGCCACCTGCTGAGGTTGCTGATGATGATTTAGATTTCTTAGGACCATATCCTTTTGTGTAGCTTGCTACAATCCATAATATAGTCTCATTGAGTGAGTATAGCTATGTTGCTTGTAAAATGAACTATTTCCTTGACTAGCTCACATCATTGCCCCAGCATGTAGCTGTAGGTGTCGCCCGAGGGGACCTTGATCCCTTTACAAAGGCCCCAATGCAGGTCCTAAGTGATTTTCTGTTATATGTAACATCACTCACCACAGAGTTGGGGTTTCCTGAAGGAATTGCAGTTTTTTGACATATAGGAGCAACCTATTATTGCTGCTGAAAGTGCGTACCAGAAAACTTCCAAGCACATTGGTGAGAAGAAAAAGCTCGATCTGCCTGTGCAGAAAAACCTCGTGACCAACTACTTCTGTATCCACATGATTCATGTTATAACCTTGTCTTTTCCATTCTCTTGTATTAATTTGCTAGAAAAATGATAGCATCCTCTCTTCTCGTTCTAATGACCTACATGATTTTTCCCTATCATTCCCTTAACACATTAAGGTTTTGCTTCTCTTGAGGCAAAGAGGAATTTCAGAGCCCCGAGAATTACACCTGCGCATACGAATGAGAAAACTGGAACTTCAAGACCTGTCATAGATGTATACAAAAAACACAAGGTCAGTTCTTCTACACATTTGATGAATCATCTGCCTCCCAGTCTCTTTTATATGTTTCGACTCCAAGTTATGTCTATCAATTATGCAAACGATCAGAGCTTTTGAGAGATCCCATATGATTTTTTACATTTAGGTGAAACATGTCGCCAGTATTGATGACTTTGCCTACACAGACTCATTAGTTAATGGTAAGTACAAGGATTGAATCAAATGCTCTCAATCATCACAACAGTTGCTAAATACATCTATATGAGCAGGAGCATATGATGACAAAGGGCCAGGAGACAACCTAGAAATGAGATCACTATGTAAGCCTTGCACATCGTTACCCAAAGATATCGAGTTAGATGGAAAAAAACGGAATCCAGCGTCAGGAAATAAGAATGTTGTAGTGAGGAGTCGATATTTCATGAAGAAGTCCAGCGCAGAGGAAGATGGAAAGGAGAACAAGAGTGACACTGAGACGAAAAGTTTGGACAAATTTCAGAATGTTATCACCGACCAAGAACATAAGCTATTTTCTTCTTTGCTTGAAGGAACATGCAGAAAAGAAGAGAAAAGACCGACTACTATAAGGAGTTCCCTTTTTCAACGGAACACTATGCATAAATCTAATCCTCAGACTAAAACAGAAAGCAAGAGAATAAACAGTGTGAGGTGCTCATATGACGAAGAAACTTCTTTGAGTGAGAATGCTGACCCTGAATCTGAAGACTTGGTAATAGGCAGCGGCGATGTTACTGAAAAATGTGCCTCCAGTTCTCCTGAATTTGCAACAAAGAGAAGAAGAATTTATTCTACTCTTAGCCCCGTGGTAAGTTTATCTTCTGGTTATTTTTTACACAACCACCAACTGTTTATGACATATGTTAGCTACATTGTATTTCACATAACTGCGCCCTTCGTTCTTCTCTAGGTTCAGGAAGATACCAACGGCAGAAACTCAATACCGTTAGGTATTTCTCTCCCACAAAACAAACATGCCTAATGGTGTATTATCTGAGAATCATGATATACTTTGGACCTTAATATTATTAAATTGCCAGTCAGGCACCAATGAAACTGAACCGAAGCGCTTGAATTTACTCTCAGGTACTTGCAACTCAGACATCGAGGAAGATACAGACGCCAAAGAAGAAGGAAAATTCGGCTGCAACATTAGCCATTTGGATCGTTACGCTAATATAGCTGAGAAATCAATGGATAAGTTTGCTTCGATGATATCATCGTTTAGGTACAATCCAACTGGTTCCCGTGCCTCGGGTCTTCGTGCACCTCTAAAAGAGATCAAAAACAATACAACAAAGAGGTTAGTCATTTCATTAGTATCTCATTTTTTTTTTCCTTTATCTGTAGAAAATTTTATTCAATCTCTTATGTGATCTCAGAAATGGCCTAAAGACTGTCATGGACATGAGCAAATTCGCATATAAATCGACGACTGAGATCTAAACCATTCCTAATGTGCTTCTCATCGGCGGAATCAACAGTAGAGGCGAAAATATCAGGTAACTCCGATGATTTAGGAGGAAAAATTAGCTCTTCAGTTAACTCTAATTTCGTTTCGTTTCGTTCAGGTTCTTCGGCAGGTTAATTACCTAGAAGTACATTGGTCTCAAGAACCAATTTTCAAACGTAATAATTATTATACAAGAATCTGCTTTTGTTAGTTACCATTAAAACTTGCATTTGTTCTTTGGCAATGCTCAAGTGCCCTTTTGTGCTGACTCCATTCACTTTGTATAACTATTCATCATATTTTGGAAAAATATGGAGTATAAAAGAAAGAAAAATGAATTATTTATCATTTGAATATTGGACTTTAAGGCATGTATTATGTGGTCATTTATAAAAAAATATCCAAATGGATCGAGCTAAACCACACACACGCCCTGAGGAAGGCCAATGTGATAGTTTTGTTGTTTCACCACTTCAGAGTGCTTACGTTTCACCATCTTATTGCACATTGTAAGTTAGGTACATACATTTAATAATAATCGCATGTATTATTTATATTATTGTAGTGACAATCTCACTGTCGTCATCCTAACAGAAAGTAAATCGTGTCACATACTGATTATATACTCCTATCCAATCATAAGCAATGATATACCACAAAACTTACCCGCAACTCCCTTTACAAATTCATGAATTGTTGTTTCATATTGCTTTCGTTATTATCATAAAAGGATATAAATTTATTACACCTTTCCTTTCAATGGCTAACATGATTATCTTTAATAAAGAAATATATTTGTGGGATTGAAATTGGACCATCTAACATATATCAAACACTTGAACAACAATCATAGTCCGCCCTAAGAACAGGTCACGTGGGCGAACTACTAAGGCTTCGTATTAAGTTATTGTCATCTAATATTTTATCTGTTTCCTTTCTCGATTTGGAAACTTTGTCAGCAAATACTATTTAATTGTTATATATATACATATAATATCAATGGTAGGTATAGTAAAACGATGTAATGATGTAAATGTAATTATGAATGAATTAGTAAGGCATCCGCAAACTGAAGTTTGTGGCTTTTATCTCATACACGTGTAATAATATGAACTAACTCAGGGGTATTCCTTGACATTGTTTATATAATATATTATAAGTAATTGGGACATTAAATGTTGTACATTTTATTAGAAGCCAAGAACTCATATCTATCGACATTCTGAAAACGCGCATTGTCAAAGAAGCACCTAATCATTCTGTTTGGATAATCGCGTGCAATTAATTACTACATAAAAGCCAGAGAATATTCTCTTGTGTGTACATATATAGATGTTTGCTATGTAGTAGAAAATTATAAATTACAGATAAGAGTGAACGAAAGATGGACAACCATGCAATGATGAAGCCATAGCAAACCTCTCTCTCTTGATATATATATATATATAATATACATATATTATATATATGTCTACAATAAAATCTCTCTAATTAATAACATTGGGACCGTTAAACTTTATTAATTTAGAGAGATATTAATACGTTGATAAACTTTTTAAGTTCAGCTAATTTAGTGTTTATATATGTTCATTGTTTGCATTCATCCATCAACCAGTTTGTAAACAATTAAATATATTCATGTATAATATCAATTCATTGTAAACAATTAACAATTATATTCATGGACATCAGAACTCGTTGCTGCAATTTAAAAAATTGAAATCCAATAGATTTTCATTTTAAGAAAATGCTATTAAAAATAAATTCATATTTTAGCAAATTATAATATTTATAATTGCAATATTTATAAATTATTAATATTAGACTTCTAATGAGACCTAAATTTATAAAGAATTTTTTGAAGGATTATTATTTGATTATCTTATCGAATTTAATGATTTTTTACAATGACACAATCGAGACTGGAAGATTTTATCATTTATGGAGTGAAATTGTAAATAATTAAAATAATTATGGATGAAGTTGTTATAAATTAAAATTCAAGGTGTAATAAATTAAAGGCCAAAATATAATTTTAGGTCGCTAAGTTCACATTTTTGTTTTTTGGGTCACTATGTTTGATAATTGCAAAAAATAGGTCACTAACTATGTACGTTAAAACAAATTCGGGCCACCCTCTCATTTTTGGGTCACTAACTATACGTGTTTTCAATTTTGGGTCACTAAGTATATGCGTTTTAAGTTTTTGGGTCACTATATTAAATCCATTTTTGCATTCAAAAGTGACCCAAAATCGAAAATATGTATACTTAGAGATCCAAAAATGAGACGGTGACCCAAATTTATTTTGAGATATATAGTTACTGACCTATTTTGTAATTATGAAACATAGTGACCCAAAAAACAAAACATGTGAACTTAGTGATATAAAGTAATAATTTGGCCTAAATTAAAAATTTATGGAGTGAAATTGTAAATAATTATGACAGATGGAATGTGGCAGTTTACCGTCATCCTAAACCAGTTGTATAATATAGTATAGATATATTTATAATATCAGGTTTGCCCTTTAAGCCAGCAACGTAGACTTAATTAATCAAGGTGTCATATAAATATTTTATACATAGTCACAGCTTATGCAGTTACTTTATTTAGACAGTTTAGGTCTTTTTATATTACATCTTTTGATTCCAGCATTCAATTGTTCTTAAAACTTATACATCATGAGAATTAATTAGTTCTGCCGAAAATCGTAGTTCTCTCAAATAATTATACAATTTGAGTCTAAGTGAAATTACTTGAATAAAAAAAAATTATCCAACAATTGGCCACATCAGTATCGCATGGCTGCTAAGTTTATCAATTAATTAAAATAACACTAATATACAGCAGAAAAAAAAAATCATCTCATAAATTTTGTTTAACTTGAATACATTACATAAAAAAAGTACATATTACTAAATCATCATCAGCAATTAGCAAGATCTAATCTTTTTAGCTCTCCATTTTTTTCCTATTTATAAAAGCAAATCGTATTAACCAATTAATTACTATTTTTGTTTGTAATTACGCTCATTAATAATATATTAGGATTCAACAAAACCAGTCAGCCTAAAAACCTTACTCCTCAATTCCCTCAAATCCCTTCCCTTGAGAGTTCTTCCTCGCCCACTGCACATAGAATACGCCATGATCCTCTTTCTTGCCCAGTACCTCTGTACGACGACGTTTGGAGGCACAAATTCGCCGCCGTCTTCGTCGTCGCCGTCGACGTCATGGAAGCTTGCGTATCCGAGACTATTTTTTGGGACATCTACAGGTGTACTGCGAACTGTTTCATTTAGCTTTCTTCGCTTGTTGTAGCTATCGCACTCTTCTTCTCTCGGATTGTCTTGAGCCTTACTTGAATCCTCGTCGAGTTCGTCGATGTCTTGATTCTCTTCATAGTCTTCTTCTGGGAAGAGAATTTCGGACTCTTGAAGTTCTACTGCCATGGGAATAGATTTTTTACGAGCTCTATATATATATATATATATATATATATATATATATAAATGATGATTGGATGAGGAATGCTGCTGCAGTATTTATAGGGCAAGTTAGGTGTTTGATGAAATGATTGATTGAGTGTGTGTATGGATTTTAGATTGCTGGCGTCAGCTCTTTTATTTCTTCTTTGTAATTTTCTTTTTTTTTTTTTGGAGATTTTGACTTTGCTCAAGGTTATGCATATTTTATTTAATATAATATCCGGTTAATTTTGATGAAAAATGTAATCGCGTTTTGTTTGTGTAATATACGGGTAATTATTTACGTGAAAATATACTCACGTCTTTCTTATCTGATATAATCTCAGTGTAATATTTGCGAAAAATTTAGTAACTTTCTATCTGATATGTTATCCGAATCGACGACTTTTTATCTTATTTGATGTTCGGATAAGTTTCACGAAAAATATAATTACATTTTATATGATATGATATTCGAGTAATTTTGGCTAAAATATCATTAAGTTTTATACGATAAAATAATCCGGTTTATAGAAAATATAATCATGTGATGTGATACATGATAATGTACGGGTTATTTTTGGTGAAAATACAACAATTTTTTATCTGATATAATGCCGATAATTATTTGCCGAAACAATTTAGCTGATATAATATCCGGGTAATTTTTACGAAACAAGTTCGAATGTGTAACTTTGTGGGTTTGAAATATTAGACAAAATGTGGCATTTTCTTGAAAATGCGAAATGTAGGTATTCTTGTTTTGAGTTGGTATTTACTTATTGGAAGTGTTTTATATGCAGTATGGTTGCTTAGGTATGATTTAATTGTTTACGAAAAAACTTCCTTCGTCCAATGGTTTCCAACGTTTGGTGCGTAATAAGAAATGCCTCAAAGTGAAAAATGATCAGAAACCACACAGACAAAACGAAAGAAAACAAAGGAGAAAAAGTTGAATGAGTCCAATGACTATTTTGTCATCTTCGTAGGAAAATGAGTGTAAAGACATTTTTAAATATTTGCACTCGTGTGATGAAGAAAGAACTATGCTAAAGTCGATGTTCCGTTTGCGTGTACGGATAACTATTCGAAAATTTAATTGAAAAAAAATGACTTGTGGTCGATTGTTACAGCTTGTCCATTTCTTTAATTATTTTTAGAGAGCTATTAGTCTCTGTGTGTGTGTTGGCCTCGATCGTCCCTATTATTAATAATCTTATAGATATATAATGATATCTTATATAATCTATGCTTAGATTAGATATATTACTCTCATTGGCTAATAGTTGAAGGTTGAACTATACGAAAGGCGTAAACTGCTTATCATTTGTTGACTTTTGTAGTAAGAACAAAGGATAATGCAAAGCTCAACAAAATTGGAAGTTGAAAAGAGGAAACTACCTAGAGTTTACAAATTGACATACTATTTTATGCCAAAAAAAAAAAGAATACGATATGTATATGACGATTTTATTTACGACGACCCTCATCAAAGGGTTTTAATGGAATGAGAAAAACCAAATTGATGAACTATTAAAACTAGTAGGGTAATTCTATTCACAGTCCACACCCCCTATTACTAAATACATCTCCCTCTTTTATTACTAAAATAAATACTACTAAAATAGTATGTTTTTAAGTTTAGTTAATGCTTTATTTGTTTAGTCTCTCTCATATTATTGCATTCGATTCATAAGAAATTTTAACATAAGTAATTCTATTTTTTTTTCAACTAATAATATTACTAAGTTCTAAAATTATATAATTTTATGTTATAATTCATCAAAATATATAAGTACGGATTTTTGTGTTTGTCATATGAATTATATTGATACTATCTACAATATAGAAATATTATATATAATGTGTATTTAACAAACTTAACTTGTAACTCTTTTTCAATTGTATAAGTTAATAAGAAATATTATTTTATATGATTATTCTTATTCAAATAAGTTAATTAATAGTATTTATAAATTTAAATAATACTTTTAATAAAGAGTAAAATTGTAGATTAATATAAAAATGAAATTTTATTAATGAGATGTGTTAATAAAAATAAGTTAATTAACATAATTATAATTGTCGAAGAATTAACACACTATCTTGTCAAATCGTTTATTGCTTGTATTTAAAGTATTTAATATATTAAATGTCATGTTGCACTATGTATGTAAAGTATTTAACGTGATGAGGGGTGTAAATAGCATTGTTTATTCAATGGGGGTGTGAATAATAGCACCCAAACTAGTATATTTAGCACATCCAATGCATGTGCAAATATATAATTATATTGTTATATTATTAATTAAGTTATTTAGAAAATAAAATTTTAAATCAACGGACTAAATTGTAGTAAATCAAATTATTAAGGGTATAATGTAAAAAAAACTAACTGTTTCACAGACCAAATAGCAATTTATACTCATCCCTCACAGGTTGGGTGTGCTACACATACTAATTAATATAATAGAATAGGTATTCTAAGAATTTTAAGTAAAACAATTAATTAGAAATTTGCCAACTCTAAAACGATGACCCGAGATTTATTAGGAAGCGATCGGCTTATTCGGCGGCTAAAGTTGTGCCGTAAAGAGATCCACATGTCTTCGAGGCTGTGTGGTGGCCCACCTAATTTATAGCATAATATTAGGGGGCATTTTCATTTCAGGCCCCCTTAGAATTATCACTTAGGATTCAGTCTTTCTTGGCAAAAAATTTAGTTTTAAGGACCCATTTTCTGTCAGTACCACTTCATTGCTCTTACATACCAAAATGTTGAAATTTTATACCACAAAACCATAATTCGATACCAGTTTATGATCATCTAATACCAGTTTATTTTCTGCAGTACCACTTCATTGCTCTGACATACCAGTATGTTGAAGTTTGTAACACAAAACGACCATTCTATACCAGTTTATATATCTTTCATACCACGTTTTTACATTACACAAAATGGGTCCTTTAACCTAAAAAATTCTCAAATAGGGCCTGAATTCGAAACCAAACCCTTAATGGGACCTGATTTCGAATTGACCCTAATATTAGCTTATATAAAGTTCCAATCCCAACACTTACTAAGTAATAAATACTACTTCCTCCGTCCCAGCAACTTTATCACATAAGTTGCTGACACGCAAATTAAGGTGGTATTATTATAATAATATAATACAACAAAAAGGTAAAAAAGTGTATATTTTAACACGTCTTTTAAGAATATTTCATATTATTATATTGATTGTTTGTGATAGTTTTTGCTAATAAGGAAATGTGATAAAATTATTGGGACGCCCGAAATGAAAAGGTGTGATAAAATTAGCGAGACGGAGGGAGTAATACCTTTTTGCACACTCTGTAATTATATTGAAATTATTTAATTTTTTCTTTTTTTATTTAAACTATTTAATTTTGAAATATATAAAAAAAACTTAGTTGTTGAGGCAAAATACAAAACTTAATTAATTAAATTACAAATGAAGTAATAAAATTGCAAATAAGTAAACACCAAATTGCTGCAGTATATATCTACTTCAAACCAATTATATAATAGTATAGATATGCTGTAAATTACTTAGCTAGCACACGAATTAAAATAACATCGACAAGCATTTGGCGACAAAAACTATAATGTGCTACGTAATCCAACGTTGTTCGTTGTCGTGTAGTTGTTCATTCAATTAAAATTGCATATATTGTACATCATTTAACTCTTATTACAGGAAATAGGGGGAAAACGAACCTTTTGGTAGAAAATGCCCGATACAAAGAGAACGTATTAGTCGATGGAGGTTTTCATGCTCTGCTTTGATGGATGATTTAATCCTAATTAATTTTCAACATTTACTGATGACATAGTGCGTCGATTTTACAAATCCCAAGTGATTTTAAGTTCAAACTCCTATGTTATAACAGATGTTAAGGAATTGGGATGCACTTAGTTATATTGTCTGTTGAGACTAACTTTCAAAATAATAGCAGAAATAATTAGGGGTGTTCAAAAGTTGGTAAACCGGCCGTACCGAACCGACACCGAAAGTTCGGTACAAACCGAATACCGAAATTTCGGTTCGGTTCGGTATTCGGTATGAAAAATTTTGAACCGAAATATTTCGGTAATTTCGGTACGGTAATTCGGTTACCGAAATTACCGAAATATATATAATAATAAATTAATAATATATAATTACAGAAATATATATTATACATAATATATATATATATACAATTTAAACATAAAAATAAAATAAGAAAAAATAATAAAAATAGGGAAAAATAAGAAAAAAAATAAATAAATAGGAAAAGATAATTTAAAAATATAAAAATGAAGATTAAATATATCTAATTTTATAAACATTAATTTTTCATTTTGTGAAATTTATTTCGGTTTTTTCGGTTATTTACCGAAAATAACCGAAATTTTTCGGTTATTACCGAACCGAACCGGTTCACTTCGGTTCGGTATTCGGTATGAGATTTTAAAACCGAGAATTTCGGTTACCGGTAGTTCGGTACGGTACGGTAATTACCGTTTGAACACCCCTAGAAATAATCAAACTGTTGAATTTTGATGTGTGTATATTTCTTCATATTGTTCAAAGTACATCGACCTAATATATAAACTCTTAAAACTAGCCGTCCTAATATAGTCGTTGGGACATTTATGACATAAATCGTATCCCAAAATATCATCCCCTGATCTCTGCCTTGATTTGAGGTCATATTTGATAAGTGGCCATTATTCTTGTTGCGAATGTTAGCTCAGATTAACTTTTTAATTGACAATTCTATCAATTAGATGATTCACTTAACGAATTGCAACTCGATCGAATCAAACCACAGCAAAAATAGAAATTGAAATGCACCAGATTTACGTGGTTCAGCTACGATGTGTAGCCTACATCCACGGGCCAAGGATCACTTCTTATTACTGATAATCTCCGGAGAATTACAGAGCACATACCAATCTACAGAAACTCGTGTTATCAACTTTCACCCTAGCTCAAGCTACAGAAAGTTACACGCTCGCTCTCTCTCCCGCGAACACCAGCTATGTCACATATATAATGTGACTGGGCACGTGCTCCTCACGCGCTATGAATCCCGCAGGTAATTTGAAAACCCTGTAGAGTTGTCGTTAGCACCAGCAACTTTATAAGTGGGTCCGTAGCTATTCGCATAAACCAATCGACTTTTCTATTCTACTTTCCTATTCTAATTAGAATAACCCCTCAACAAGTGAATTTTCCATTCTAATTAGAAAACCCCATGCTCTCGATGAATTATCTTCACAATTCTCAACACTCCCCCTCAAGTTGGACTTTGTGATATTTTGAAAAGTTCAACTTGGAGAGATTATGTGTCTCGTGCCCGCCGTGACTTTTCTTTTATTGGAGGTTGAGACTCTCGCCAGAATCTTCTTGCTCCACTTTTTCCTTCTATACAGTGGTCATGGCCCTCTATGTGAGTTCTACCATCTGTATTCTGGGAGGCTCCTCCGAAGAGGGCGCTTGGGTGGCTCTCCGTAAATGGCAATTGGGTGGCTCCTCTGACGATGCGCTTGGGGTGGCTACTCCGTAGAGCACTCTTGGGTGGCTACTCCGAAGAGGAGTGCGCTTGGGGTGGTTACTCCGTAGAATGCTCTTGGGTAGTTCCCATGTCTCGGGCACTTGATCTTCGTTCGACTGTGTCAAGGGTTACTTTCCCTTTCTAAAATAATCAATATAAAGAAATGTCTACTTCTCTTTATCGCCGTGGTCGGTTGACTTCTGCTTTTTTGCTGTTGTTTTGTTCTTGGCCCAATTAGCTTGAGCCTAGCATGTTCCTCCTCAGGTCCAGCCTGCTTGCAATGAATTTCTGCCTTTCCCTTCATGTCTTGGCCGGAGATGGGATTGGAGGAACCAACATACACCGCGCTCTGGCCCTCCTTGTAATTATCGCACCGAGGCTTATTTGGGTCTCCCTTTGTCTCTAGCATGGACCTAGGGTTTTCCCTTCTCGCATTCATGGCATGGTTCTTGGTTGAGGGTTGCAGGTTTGAAGTCATCGGCTTCCTCTTGGACTCCTCCGACTCAATCATAGCCACGACACTTTCTACTTTCTACTGTAGGTAATGTTGTCTCGAGGAGTACCTAGCTTCTAACATGTTCATAAGTCGAATGTAGGCTCGCCAACAGCTGATAAACTCGGTCTTGATCTATTCCCTCTTTAAGTTTTCGGCATCTATTGGGTAGGGTTGATATAGGTCGAGCTCATCCCATTTAGACTTCACTAATTCGTAGTGTTGGGTGAATGACTGGTTCTCTCGCTTTTTGAGTTGAGAGATCTCGTCTCGTTCTTTAGGTGAAAAACGTGAGCGAATTTTGGCTTTTTCCTTTCATGGCTGTGATGGAGTTCCACATATCGTAAGCACTCGTTGATGACAGAACCGCAGTGTGTGGCTCCATTGAATTCACTAGCCCTTCCATCACTCGATCCTTGGACATCTCTTATGCGTTATTCGTCGCTGGTTGTTGATTCTTTTAGAGACGTACTCCCATAATCCCTTTACTTTGAGAGCAATTGTGACATCCTGAACCGAATTTTCATATTTTATGTCGTCCAAGATGATGGGAGTCAACTTTGACAAGTTGATGAATGTTATTGAATCAGCCATTGCAGCCTTTTTTGTGTGTTTGAATTCGCTGCTGTGGAAATTGGTGTTGGATCACCACTCTGCTACCACGTTGAATTTTGATTGTGTATATTTCTTGATATTGTTCAAAGTACATCGACCTAAGAGCACCTCAAACGGATACTTTATTTTTGTGTAAAACAGAAAAATAAAGTACGTCTTTACTCCAATGGGACTCGATATCTAACACTAATATTGTGTTGATTAACAGACATACTCTAGATGTAGCGTACACACAATTTCAACACAAAAATTGTGTTGTACTTTCTATCATTATAATTTGTTTAATAAAGAATATTTGATTATATTTAAATATTGATATTCTTATAATAATAAAAGTTATAATAATATTAATTTCCTATTTTTTTATATTTTTAACTTAACAAAAGTATAATTAAATATATGCTAAGTTTATAATTTAGTTAATTTTAAATTTTAATTACTGTAATTTATTGACTTTTTTAATTTTTATAATATAAAGTTTAATATAGGGATTTGAATTTTAGAGGATAAAATAGAGTTAATGGGTTGGAGTGAAAGTTAGTGTAGAAAATAGAGTTTATGGGTTGGAATAAAAGCACTGTAGCAACTGTAATATTGTGCAGAATTAACTGTATTTTCATGATGCGGGTTAGAGATGCTATAATATATAGACTCTTAAAACTAACCGTCGTAATATAGCTGTTGGCACATTTATGACATAAATCGTATCCCAAAATATCATCCATTGATCTCTGCCTTGATTTGGGGTTGGCATGTTTGGTACGTGGCCGTTATTCTCAACACTCCACTCAAGTTGGACTTTGGGATATTTTGAAAAGTTCAACTTGGAGAGATTACGTGCCTCGTGTCCGCCGTGACTTTTCTTTTGTTGGAGGTTGAGACTCTCGCCGGAATCTTCTTGCTCCAATTTTCCTTCTATAAAGTGGCCATGGTCCTCTATGTGAGTTCTACCATCTGTATTCTGGGAGGCTCCTCCGAAGAGGGCACTTGGGTGGCTCCTCCGTAAAGGGCACTGGGGTGGCTACTTCGTAGAGTGCTTTTGGGTGGCTCCCATGTCTCGGGCACTTGTTCTTTGTCCGACTGTGTCAGGCATAAATGAGTTTAGGGTTTTTTCCTTTTTCTAAAATAATCAATATAAAAAAATCTACTTCCCTTTATTGTCGTGGCACGTCGACTTCTGCTTCTTTGCTGTTGTTTTGTTCTTGGCTCAACTAGCTTCAGCCTAGCATGTTCCTCCTCACGTCCAGCCTGTTTGTAGTGAATTTCTTTAAATCTGCCTTTCCCGTCGCTTCTTGGCCGGAGATGGGGTTGGAGGAACCAACATACGCCGCGCTCGTGGCCCTCCTCACAATTATCGCACCAAAGCTTATTTGGGGATCCCTTCGTCTCTAGCATGGACCAAGGATTTTCTCTTCTCGCGTTCATGGCATGGTTCTTGGTTGAGGGTTGCAGGTTCAAAGTCATCGCCTTCCTCTTGGACTCCTCCGTCTCAATCATAGCCACGCCACTTTCTACTGTAGGCAGTGTTGTAAAACTCAGCCAAAGCAGCTGCCTAGTCGCCGCCTAGGCACTACTCGGAGGGTCACCGTGGCGAAAAACCACATATTCGGCCACCTAATCAGCTCACCAATTAATCGGCCCAAATATCCGACTAATCAAACCAAATATCCAACTACTCGGCCCAATTATCTAAAATCGGCCCATCTTATAATATTTATCGGCCCATTTTATTATTAATCAGCCAATAAAAAAGAAATAAAGATATTACTACAGTAAGCCTCAGGTAGGAAGCCCACCACGAGTGTTGTGAGACTCATCAAATGTGTATAGTTTATATAGAGCTTCTTCCCATAACAAATCAGGTGAAAATTCGGTGTGGGACTAATAGTTGAACTTGAAACTAACTTTAGTCATTCATTCAAAAGCTACCTTTGGGCCAATAGCTGGAAGTAGAAGTTTAAATATTGGGCTTATTTGTGGGTTCAATTGGGACTAGTTTTTAACTATTTTTTATTTTGAAAGAGATTAGGAGTTATTTAATAACATGACGTGAGACTGAGGGTGTTTTCTTAAATTTTTATTGAAAAACAATTCTAAAAACATTTTTTTGAGATATTTTTTCTAAATACAAAAACACTATTATTGGAATTTACATTATTTCTTTAAATCTATAAATTTGATATACCTTTTACTTTGGTATATTAGTATATAACTAAAAATAATAAGAAAATGTATATCGACTAATTTCCGCCTAGAAACCGCCTAAGCCCCGCCTAGCCCGTCTAGGCGCTAGGACCCCCTCGGGCGCCCGAACAGCGCCTAGCTAATTTTACAACATGGACTGTAGGTAATGTTGTCTCGAGAAGTACCTGGCTTCTAACCTGTTCATAAGCGAATCTAGGCTCGCCAACAGTTGATAAACTTGGTCTCTTGATCTATTCGCTCTTTAAGTTTTCCCGCATCTGTTGGGTAGGGTTGATATAGGTCGAGTTCATCCCATTTAGACTTCACTAATTCGTAGTGTCGGGTGAATGACTGGTTCTCTCGCTTTTTGAGTTGAGAATCTCGTTCTTTTTGTGAAAAATGTGAGCTAAGTTTTGCCTTTTTCCGTACATGATTGTGATGGAGTTCCACATATCGTAAGCACTCGTTGATGAGAGAAACAACACCGCAGTGTGTGGCTCCATTGAATTCACTAGCCCTTCCATCACTCGATCCTCTGCCATCTCCCATGTGTTATTCGTCGCTGGTTGTAGATTCTTTTTAGAGACATGCTCCCATAGTCCCTTTGCTTTGAGATCAATTGTGATGTCCCGAACCCAGTTTTCATAGTTTCTGTCGTTCAAGAGGATGGGACTTTGACAAGTTGATGAATGTTATGGAATCGGCCATTGCAGCCTTTTTATGTGTGCGATTTCGCTGCTGCGGAATTTGGCGTTGGAACGTCACCGCTCTGATACCATGTTGAATTTTGATGTGTGTATATTTCTTGATATTTGTTCAAAGTGCATCGACCTAATATATAGGCTCTTAAAACTAGCCGTTATAATATAGCCATTGGGAAATTTATGACATAATTATATCCCAAAATATATCCTTTGATCTCTGCCCTGATTTGAGTTTGGCATATTTGGTAAGTGGCCATTATTCTCAACACAAACTTTAGCAGATGATCAGCCAGCCACACATGCTTCAACTTTTATTAATTTCAACACTAGCAAATGTCCCAGCTTTGTTACAACACAGCATTATACAATAAACGTTTTCGAGTTCAAGAAACACTCACACGGACAAGAATAAGAGAATAAACCTCGTATTCGAACATACAAATATCCATTAAATATGAAAAAAAAAAACCCGATAATTCACCAACATATAATTCGCTTCCACGCACAATCTTTATCTCGCGATCTCCAGCTAGCTGTTGAGGAAAGTATCGTCACAAAAATTAGAACGATTATTTCTTGATGCAATAAAGTAATGAAATTAAATTATTTATTTCTTGATGCTAAGCTAAGCTAGCTTTCTTTCTTACACAAGGTGAAGGGATGTAGGGTAGTCGTTGGCTGCGCTGCTACTGCCTTGATGATGAAGACCATTCACTTCAAGATAGTTAACATTATTATGATTATTATTATTACTACGAACATCAAAGGCATTCGTTTGATCGTCGTGCGATGGTTGAACAAGCTGCTCATATTGTTCGGAATTTCCAGGCATGAGATTCATTTGATGCTGATGAACTCTCTCAGTCTCAGCTATCTATAATCACCATGAATTTCACAGGAAAAAAAAACAAATTCGCATATATAAATACATTAATAGTATATTTTGTGCGTGTATTTATTTATAACCAATCTTACCCTTGCTCGAAGGTACTGATTGTTGTGGTGTAAGTCAATTTCCTGCTGCCGAATCATTTCATACGTTGCAAGAAAGAAATATTATCCTCAGTTAGCTGATGAAGGCATTATATATATGATTGATGTTAGAGAATGAATGGTAATACTTACCCTTTTCTGCATGTACTCAATCTCTGCAAACAGCAGCTCGTTCTGTCGTTTTAATGCGACTTAATATTATTTTGGCGATCGTTTTTTTTGTTTTTCTTGATTGAGTTTTCAAGAGTATAAAGATCTAATTTATTTGTAAATAATCTCTCATTACCTTTTTGGATCTGATTCTGCTGATTCCTCTCTCGACCTTAGCCTCGAGGTTCTTGAGATCTTTCAAATTCAAAGCACCTAAAGCTTCGCCGAGCATGTTCCTATATGTAAGAGAATAGTAATAATGCAGCCATTGTTTATTTGGAATAAGATTTTTACTACAGTGGGTTAGTAGTTTAAAGAAATTAGCTTATACATGTTTTCTTACTTGTTATGATTCTGCAGATTGCTTATCTGGGCTCGCAGTTTCGAAGCTTCTTGCTGATAATACTAATAAATGAGATCGAAAATATTAATCAAGTCGAAGCAACTTAATACATTGTGTGTTGATATAACACGATTAAGGAGATTGTAATGAATCTGCATGCTCATGATCATACAAGCTCCTTAAATGAACTAAAATTTAATAGAGTTGGCATACTTTTCCACAGAAAAATTCACATTAAAAAATATGCCATGAGGGCAAATCACATCAAATCGAATAGCTAAAAAGAAATCTCACAGATATATACTTGTATACCTGAGTATTGGCTTCAGATATAGAACCGTTGTTCGAGGAATCCGAAGATGCTTTCTTGTACCTCTCAATGGTTGCTTTGACACTTCAATTATATATATTTATGAGAAAAAAGAAAATTAAGCATCAATGAGGTAGCTAGGTAAGATGTTTCTTAATGGACAATGAAGTCAGTAAATCAACTGAGAAGAAGACATATTTAGGATGAACTAACGTTACTTGTGGGTTTTTAATCAGATTAACAGTCTTCTATCTATGGAGCAAAGACCAAAGGTCAGAAACCATAACCAAGAAATGACTGAAAGGAAAGTGTATTCTTGAGGTTCAGAATATATTCTATTCTATGTGACATTATTTAATATAGTAAAGATAAAATAATTACAGTTCAGTCTGATTCTATATTCTGATGCCTAAACCTTAACTTCGTCGAGGTACTGATTGGCTGCATAAAGCAATGGCCACTGACTAATATGATTGGCCAATCTAAAATATCTTAGGGCACAACATTGTTATATACAATGGATAATGCCCATAATCCAAAATCTTTACTACCTCTCAACCTTATTTTACATTATTTTAGAATTTGTAAATATCGAATATTTCTAAGAGATTGTCGGTTGTTTTTTTTTTCACAGTAATCTCAACGCAGCGACTAATTATCCTAACATTTGTTCTTTCCAAACCTCAAGAATTTAAGTGTGACCGACTCATGACTTCCATATGAAAAAGGGTCACTCGCTTAATATATCTATTTGGACAATATCTCATTCAAAGTTTTTAATCTTAAATTAGACGAAAAAAAGGTTGTAAAATAATCCACTCAAGACCACCAATTTCATTTGAAGAAATTAAATGTCTCTGATATCTGACTTCTCTTGTTGTTCACTCCAAAATGAAGAGATGGGCTTTAGTAAAAAAAAAATTTGAGATGACTATTCCTAAGTAATTAACGTTGGTTTGACTCGCCCTTTCACTTCTGCTACTTTCCTCATTTAGATTGAACAGTTTCAGAAGCTTTGTGAAAGCCTCAAAGTTCAGGTAACATAAAAGAGATGAATGAAATATAGAGCTTCTGTCTCAACTTTAATCCATATATAAGATAAAGTTTGTGTCATAAATAAGAAACTGAAAGATGGATTAGTGAAGGTGTTAATTATTTTTACTGAGATTATATATAATATTGGACAGAAGTCATGAACAAGAAAATCTTTCAGTGACGTGACCAAAGATTCTTATGACTCAGACAGATCTATTTCCCAAGTTTAATCCTAACTAGTTAGTGCAAGAAAACCCATGGTCATAGTGCAAAAAAAAAAAGATAGAAGAAAGCAAGAAAGAGAAGAAAGACAATAGATTAATACAAATAAAGAGGGTTTGAAACCCTAATCTAACTACTTGTATAAATATGTTGTGTAAAAACATAAAATTGAAAAAAAAGAATAATTGCCTTAGTGGAAACTGTTCTCTCAACTAAAAATACACCGAAGCTCTTTAGTTTTGATTTTGTAAAACTCAGAGAATAATAATCCATCAACAGAAAAGGAAGAAGACAAAAAAAAGCCCTAATAAAGAGTTGGACATCTCATTTCCTTCTTGAAGTGCTTCTTTTAACTTAAGTTGAGGGCAAATTTCAGATTTGCGATTAAGGATGTGTCAAGATAAGATCAAATGAAAACTCGACACCTTGCTAAAATTCTTACAGATGAGAGAAAAAAATAAAGACATAGAGAAATGGATAGAGAGAGAGAGAGAGAGAGAGAGAGAGAGAGAGAGAGAGAGAGAGAGAGAGAGAGAGGGAGAGAGAAGAAGAAGAAGAAGAAGTAATTTGGAGAAAAATCAAGAACGTAGGAAGCTGAAGCCGAACATTGTTTTCTACCAAAACTAAACTAAATCTTTAGTCTTGCTAGCTAGAAGTTTAAAATTGTGACAGTTGAATATATGGTAAAGAACCTTCAAGGCACTCATCTCACTGTTCATAACAGGGATTCTTTCTGTCCCAAACAAATCTTCCCTAATTTTCTGTAACATAATCCCAAAACCAACAAGAAGCTCACGATTTTCTGTCAAAGATAAGACGACTTCCATACGTACCCTTTTAGGTTGACAAAGTCATTGAAAAAAACACAGAAAAGCTCTCAAGATCCTTCTTTTGTCCTCTCTTAAATAGGAAATTAAAGAATAACCTTACCCCTGATCAAAACCCTCACCAAAATCTTCAGCCATAAAGTTAAGTTACCTGTTGTTAGCATATTCATAAAGACGCCCTCTGCTAGAGAAGACAACCAAGGCAACCTCGGCATCACAAAGCACAGACAATTCATAAGCTTTCTTGAGCAAACCATTACGTCTCTTGCAAAAGGTGACCTGTCGATTAGTTGTGTTTTCGATCCGTTTGATTTCGATCTTTCCTCTACCATTCTTCCTCTCCTGCGAGATTTCTCTTGATGGATCGCTTTGAAGCTCCATTTCTGTCTGAAAAAGAAAGCAGAATCCATTCATCAGGCTAAAGATGAAATCTTTTTCGAATTTAAGCCTAGAGAAACAATTGGGTCAGCTGATTTTGAACGTTTCTTGTAAGAATGTTCATTTAGGGCTTCAATTTACTTTCTTACATGGAAACGAACTTATTAGCTTCTCTGACCTTATTAGGGATTAAGGGTTGAAGATTTTTGGAAGTGATGAAGGTGAAGCTTATATGCTTTTCTGATTCTTTGTTTTCTTTACAAAACTAGGATGGTTGATGCAGAAAGTGTTATGGGTTGCAAGCATAGTAGCTTGTTTATTTATAAAGGAAATGGCATTTTTTTCTGTTCATTGTCTTTGCTAAAGCTATTTTCTTGATATTATTTAACATTTATTTTATTTTGTACACTATATGTGTTATTTTAATTACAAGGGTGTGTGATATGTCTCATTGATGTGCATACCTATTGATTTTTCAAGCATCTCTTTATTGGAGGGTTCTCTAGTCATGAAGCATTATAGACGGTAAACAGAAAGCACACATCTCATAATAATTAGTAATAGCAAGGTTTTCTAGGTTTATTGCAACATGAATTTTTTATACTTTCTAATTTATTTCGTATAATTATGGGTTAGGGGAAGGAATAACAAAGATTGGTTAAGTAGAAAACAGACTTCACAAACTGAAAATGATATATCAAGAGATTAAAAAGGAACCCTTGACTAGGTTGCTCTCATAGATCCAAACTTCATGACAAATGGCATTATTACCACAAAAGAACCCTCATATCTCCCATCAAATCATAATTCCTCCTTACACTAATTTGGTTAATTAGCTCCATGAATTTTGCTAAAGGATGGGATATACATTTAGTTCAATCTGATGAGGTTATTTTTCGAGTTTAAAATGTGAATTGAAAATAAGAAATAATTAACCACTTACATATTGTTTTGTCAATTGATGCCCTAATTAGTGATTTTAAGTATTGTATTGAAGTCACACCTGTTCTGGCCTAGCTTTCTCTTCCCATTTTTAGGGTATAGTTTATTTATTTATTTATTCATATTATCATAAAATTTAACTGCGCAAGAAGATTGTTGAGGGCTGACCCTTGACAAAACATAAGACTTCTGCTCTGCCATGTGACATCCTCTGTATCTTTTCAATTTACTATTAATTGATAATTTATATGTGTATAACAGTAGTGCAGTTGGTAAAATAAGAATAAATCTAATATATGATAACAGTAAAATGGGTCTTGATTGGTATTACTAGATTTGTACGCCAAATGTCTTTTAAGAGTACGCATTAAGAAAATATTCAAACTTAAGTCGTTTCTATTATTGATAGATTTCAAGGTGGAAATATCAAATTTATTAAGATCCAATATAAGTTCATACCTCTGACTCCTTTTTATGTCGAATGGTTCAGATCATTTGGCTAACATACCTATTTTTTTGGGAAAATATACTCTTGATATATGATATGGCGTATGCTTCTTTTTTCCCCAAGAAGTTATATTCTTTCAAATTTTTAAAATTTTTTTATTTTTCAGTAAGATAGCCAAATCGGACATTCGCTATTGAGGCTTTTTGTTTTAGCCTGGAAATTGTCTAACTATAATTTACAGTCAACCCAACTGTCATGGAAAGATGTAACAGAGCGTTATCTCACTTCCATATATAACAACTTAGACGTTTGTCGATAAATTATATATGAATCAATATAATTATGTATATATATATTAATAGCGTTTGTTGAAGTAGCACGCTGATTTGGCACGAATCAATGCCAAATCAGCAGGTGCCCATATAAGGTGCTCACATAAGGTGAGCACCATATCATTCCTCTATATGAATATTAGAATTGAGAAATATGACTGATTATGAAAAATGATAGAACGCGAATCATATGTCTACCTTGATGATAAAAAAAAAAAGATAAAACATGAATATTAAATTCACAAATTTAAAGTGTAGAAATATTAGAAATAATATAAAATAAAAATATGATAAAAAGTCATAGTTAATCATTCAGCTAAGACCGGATCCCAAAATCAACAAAATGAGTTTTGTAGTTTTTCTCTCATCCGCCGGATAAATGCTTAGATATTTTCTCTCTCCTCCAACAAGCGCATAAATACGTTCGAACCCATATAATGATTTCTATATTCAGTAATTGCATTTAGAGCTCTTTTTTTTGTTTTAATAATTAAATCAACCTTACAAAAACGAAATACAAATAAAATATTTAAACATTAATGTACAGTTTTTTAAATTTATTAAAATACTAGCAATCATATTAAAAACGTTATTTTTTTAAGGTTGTGGCCAATATTGAAAAGTTGTAAATGTTGATGTCGAAGTGAATATTTCGAAAATAGTCCTTTGAGTTTGGGAATAAGTTTAACGGTTGTAGAAAAATTACTGCATTTTGAGCTTGAGAATGAGTTTGAGTTTCAAAATGAGTTTCTCGATTGGAGATGCAGTCATCTAGTGTACTAGTTGTTCGACATATAAGTACAACGCCTAACTCAGTCCAAGAAAATAACTCTTGTGTTAGATAAGAAAGAAATCAAACATAGGTTAGGAAAATAGGTGAAAATATTAAATAAAATATAGAAATACAATGATAAGCGACTTGGCATGATTTTTAGGTATTCGAATCTTCATCTAAAAAGAATTTATATTGGAGAAACGAGTGGATATGAAGGGTCATGGAGTAAAAACCATGAAAGTGCATTTGACAGGTGAGATGCCAAACTGAAGATTAAAGGGGTCATTCATTAGGGTTTTCATGTGGGTTGTTCACCTCCTGTTCTAACACTTGTACGATTTTTTGGTTGGTAATTCTATTTACGATTTTTTGGCCCCGATGATTAGTCCCACCACTGGAATGTGTGGCGCAAATAGCTCTCGCCAAGTCTGTGGGGCAGCTAAAAGAGCCCACGGCTGACAGAGTTAGCCTATAGCCAGGCTGTGTGGGGATACCTCGGGACAGAAAAAAAAAATTATATTCTTTTTCCATTGTAGAAAAAATATTTGAAAGAAAAGGGGTCCATTACATAGTAGGATCGATCACTAGTCATTATTCCGTAGATAACGCATAATTCAATGCATTCTTTATGAATCATGAACGTATTTTGTCTCGAGAATTAAATGTGCTTTGCTTGATTTGTTTACTAGTTCATTTATACTCGTTAAATAGGGGTTTGCCTTGGCTGCTAGTTTTCTTTTTATACAACCATCAAGCCAAATATAATATGGAAAAAAAATATTTGGTATATTTAAGACTAGGATAGGATAGACAATGGGGCATGAAGGTGAAGTAAATTTTTTTCATCACATTATAAAGACTTGAAAGGACTACACATTTCAAATTCTCACCTTCAGCCGTGTATTAAGATAAAATTTGACTTATTTTAATTTTCATATACGGTTAAAAAATAAAATAACCTACTCAACTTAGATGCGTTCATATGAGTTAAAAACAAAAAATAGTATACCCTTATGCCACTCGAAAACTTCTCCAAGAGGATTGTTCTTTTTACTTGTTACAAAACCACCTATAAAATTTTGTTTGCTTAAATCGTTTGTGTAGTTTTTGTTTTTGTTTAAAAAAAACTGTGTGATAGACTACATACGAAATAATACACGATTCATCATTTCCCTAGTCTTGTAACCTTAAGCGTTTGAAGATATCACAGTTTTTAACACAAAATCAAGAGCTAAAAACCTCGGTGTTAATTTCCATAAAAATATCTACATATATACATAAATAATACAAATGTTAAAAATGAACAAGAGTTGATTGATGATGAAGTCCTCGTTGGCCACAACAAGAAAATCTCCATTCATATCTAGCATGAGGCCCACAATGATGGAGACTAACGTAATACATATCTAATAAAATTACGAGGAAAATAAAATCAAATTTCTCGCTTCCACATATTATTGATATGTTCGTAATTATTAAAAACGTGTGAATCGAAATAATATATTATTTTATATGATTAGGTAAGCGAATGTAAAAAAAAAAGGAAAAAGTGTAGTTTCCCGAAATTGTATTGAGGACCAATATTCTTTCTTACAAGGGGACCTCCAAGAGCTAAGTTGATGGTCATATTTGGGTTTGATGATGTTGAAATCTGCTACACTTGAATGCAATGACCTAACCCAATTAATGCAACTCCATTATTAATTTAAAACTATATCTTGAGTTTACTATGTAAGTTCCATGTCAACCTAATCTTGATTGACAAGTTTAACTGACATAGTATTAATATTATATATATTACACTGTTCATCACGCATCTTTGAAAAAGCAAACTTGAGCGTGATAATTATCGGAAGAGACGGAAAAATATGTATTCATTGAAGTTGTATATAAAATAGATAACCTTAATAATTCTAACATATATCTTGGTGAATGTAGTGGTCCTAAAATAAAAACCTTCCGAATATGGTTAAAGATGGCGCATAAGTTGCTGCCAAGTGCAGCTTTCACCATCACTGTGTCTGATATTCCATTTTTTTTACCGACTTAGGCAAAGTAAATAAAATACATACCATGATATTTCTTCAATTATTGCCCAATGTTAGAGCATCGAGCGTGGAAGTTCGAAATTAAAATGAACAAAGCCACTTTCTTGAATCAAAGTATCGATCTCATATTTGGGGAGAAAAACGTATATATTTTTTTCGGATACCCGACCGGTTCCGGGTTGCCCCGACTAATCCGGTTGGCCCCCGTCGCGTACCTGGTAACGGCAGTTGAAGCTCCCAAAGGGGGTTGCTGCATACACAAGGATTCGAACCCGAGACCTTGCTTAAGCGATACCAAGCCGCTTACTACTTGCTAGGTCAGAGTAACACAAATTTGCTAAAGTTCGCGTCGTTGGGGAGCGACCCTCGCCATTGCAACCAAGAACTTTAGCAAGATAGTGAGCAACCTCATTACAATTATGCTTGACAAATGCGAACGAAATGGAAGAGAACTTATTCGAGAGGCCTATGCAATCATATAAGATAGCACCAGCTTTTGCCGAAACGGAAGATTTTCTTGCGAGCTTATCGATGACGTCAAGGCAATCCCCTTCGAAGATTGAGAAGGGCCAATTTTCCTGTAAAGCAATTGGCATCGCCCAAAACACGGCAAGTGACTCAATAACCTCTGGGTCAAATGATCCTCTAAAGTATCTTGTAAACCAACGTCGGCAGACTCCTTCATCGTCTCTAGCAATAATTCCGATTGAAGCGCCACCACGCTTTGCTTGTATAGCACCATCGAAGTTGATTTTCATAAAGCCCGAGGGTGGAGGCTGCCAATGATTAGGTGAGGAGGGTTGATGACAAGAACGCTTACCAAAGCGAGCATCATCCCCATAAGTAATAGCGGCTGCCTTTGAAACAGAGATGTGCGGAGGGATGACTTCACCTTTCATCGTCAAGCTATTCCTAGAGTCCCACATTGCCCATAATAAATTGAGAAAATCAGCAAACTTGCTCGAGTCCAAGATTTCAAAGATCGTACGAAGCCAAAATTCTGTCGAAATCACCCAGAAATTCTCGAAATTAGTCCTTGTATCAGCCTCTTTCCAAATCTTGCGCGCATACTTACACGTGATAAACACGTGTTTGGAGTCCTCAATGTTAGGAAATAATCCTTGTGATCTCATTTTCCTTTATTAGATTAGGAAAAGATTAGATTAGGATATGATTGCATTATCTTTTCCTTATTAGCGTAGGCTAAATTAGTCGCCTGATTGTAGGCATTTATAGTTTCCATGTAAACTTCTATTTAAGCAGTACAGAGGCTACAGAAACCGTAGTCGATTCAGCTTCACAAAACAAGACCGTGTTCACTGTGTTCGCGTGAGTTTATTTCCAACAACTGGTATCAGAGCGAGTTTCATCCAGGGACCATGGGCGATGAGAGCAAGAAAGGCGATACCTCCGGCGCCGTGATCGTAGGCGATGGGAGCAAGAAAGCCGATGCCTCCGGCACCGTGATCCAGAGAGTGATTCGTGAGGTGGGCGGCGGGAATAGCTACCCCGTTCTCACCAAGACCAACTACTCTGACTGGGCGCTCATGATGAAGGTGAAGCTGAAGGCGAGAGCGTTATGGAACGCCATCGAGAAGGGCACTGCCGATGAGCAGGAAGACATGATGGCGCTCGATGCGTTGGTGAGTGCGGTCCCGCCCGAGATGGTGTCGACGATCGGCTCCAAGGAGACGGCCAAGGAGGCCTGGGATGCGATCGCGACCATGCGGATCGGGGACGATCGTGTGAAGAAGGCAACGGCGCAACAGCTGCGTCGCAAATTCGACCTCGCCACGTTCAACGACGGCGAGACCGTTGAGGAGTTCGCGCTACGCCTCAATGGCATGGCGGCGCACCTCACCACGTTAGGGGAGGAGATGGAGGAAAAGGAGATCGTAGCCAAGATGCTACGAAGTCTGCCTCCTCGCTTCAAGCAGATCGCGATTGCGATCAAGACCTTGCTCGATCCATCCACCATGACGGTCGCCAATCTCACCGGGCGATTGCAAGAGGCGGAGGAGGAGTTGAATGGACCCCCGGCGTCACTACAGCACGAGGGCAAGCTGTATCTCACTGAGGAGCAGTGGGACGCGCAACGAAAGAAGCGAGAGGCGGAGAACCACTCACGCGGTCGTGGCGCGAATAGAGGATGCGGCCGACGCGAGCGCGGTCGTGGGCGAGCTGGCGAGTCGAGTGGGCCGGCTACTTCGAACAAGCGCGCAGGTGACGAGTGCCGAAATTGTGGGAAACTGGGCCACTGGGCCCGGGAGTGCTGGTCGAAGCCCAAGAAGGCGCAGGCCCATGCAGTCCACGAAGAGGAAGATGCCTCACTTTGTCTCGCAAAGTGCTCTCCCATTCTCTCCCCACCGACTCCGCAATCGACGGCGACTTCGTCGACGTCGTCCATGGCCCAGATCGAGATCCGCGAAGAGAAGGTGTTCGCGCAGCTCGGGGAAGAAGAAGAGGAACGGGAGGCGGAGACGTGGGTCCTGGACTCGGGGGCAACCAATCACATGTCCGGATCTAGAACCGCCTTCTCGAAGCTCGACGTGGCGGTACGAGGCACCGTGCGTTTCGGCAACGACTCGGTGGCACGCATTGAAGGGCGGGGCACTGTCATCTTTGTGTGCAAGAACGGGGAGCTCCGTTCATTCGACGGCGTCTACTTCATTCCACGGTTGACGACGAACATCGTGAGTCTTGGCCAGCTAGACGAGGTCCGCTACAAGATCGAGATCGAAGATAGCGTTATGCGGATTCGGGAGCTCGGCGGTCAACTGTTGGCAAGGGTGACGCGCGAGGCGAACCGTCTATACCTTCTTCGGATCAAGATAGCATCGCCGATGTGCTTAGCGGTGCGCGGGCGCGGCGACGAGGTGGCATGGCGCTGGCATGATCGCTTCGGCCATGTCAACATGGCGGCGCTCCGGAAGCTAGCTCGGGAGGAGCTGGTGCGCGGACTGCCGGAGATCGGACAGGTGGACCAGCTGTGCGATGCATGTCTGGCTGGGAAGCAGAAGCGCACCCCATTTCCGGGGAAAGCGGAGTATCGTGCGAAGCAGCGACTTGAGCTTGTGCATGGCGATCTGTGCGGGCCAATCACACCAGCAACCCCAAGCGGCAACAGGTACTTCTTGTTGCTCGTCGATGACCTTAGCCGTTATATGTGGGTAGCCACCATTCCTACGAAGGATCGTGCTGCAGCTGCCATCAAGCAACTCCAGGCACGGGCCGAGGGGGAGTCCGGGCTGAAGCTGGGGGCACTTCGGACCGATCGTGGTGGAGAATTCACGTCGATCGAGTTTGCGGAGTATTGCGCCGGAGAAGGGATACATCGCCAACACACCGCACCATATAGCCCGCAGCAGAACGGCGTGGTCGAGCGACGGAATGGGACGGTGGTGGCGACAGCGAGGAGTATGCTCAAGGCGAAGGGGCTGCCGGGCTGGTTCTGGGGCGAGGCTGTGACCACCGCGGTATACATCCTCAACCGATGCCCGACGAAGAGCGTGGACGGCATGACGCCGTTCGAAGCATGGCATGGGAAGAAGCCGGCAGTGCATCACTTGAGGACGTTCGGCTGCATCGTCTACGTTCGGAACACGACGCCGCATCTGAAGAAGCTCGAGGATCGTGGCTGTAAGATGATCTTCATCGGCTACGAGCGCGGCTCCAAAGCGTACCGCGCTTACGACCCTATCACGAAGCGTGTCCACGTGACGCGCGACGTGGTGTTCGACGAAGGAGCACAGTGGGAGTGGGACTCTGTGCAGGTCGATGGCAAGCCGAACGACAACGACGACGTGTTCACGGTGGAGTACTCGATCGTAAACCAGGGACCTTCGGTGGCTGATGGCACTGAGGAGGCACCTGGAACCACAACTGAGGAGGATGAGCTGACGCCGCCGGCATCACCTCATGGTGGTGGAGGAGCTGTACCTGCGGGATCCAGCGGGGCACAAGAGGTGGAGTTCGCCTCACCGCCGAGCGAGGCCGGCGAGCACTTGGACGCCGACCACGACGACGACGCCCCTCTCCGATTTCGAAAGATCGAAAACATCATCGGGCCGGCTTCGCCGCTTGGCTTCGCGCCACGGGCACTGATGACGGAGGAGCTCCACGCCATGAGCTCCGACGAACCTGCGTCGTTCGCCGAGGCGGAACGCAGCCCCAGCTGGAGGAAGGCGATGATGGAGGAGATGGACTCGATTGAGGACAACCAGACGTGGTCTCTCGCCGACCTCCCGCCGGGCCGACGGGCGATTGGCTTGAAGTGGGTCTTCAAGGTGAAGAGGGACGAGCACGGGGCGGTGTCCAAGCATAAGGCACGCCTCGTAGTGAAGGGTTACGCACAGCGGCACGGCATCGACTACGACGATGTGTTCGCGCCGGTGGCGCGGCTGGACTCGGTACGCCTGATCATCGCCCTCGCGGCGCACAAAGGATGGGAGATGCACCACATGGACGTCAAGTCGGCGTTCTTGAACGGAGACCTGGAGGAGGAGGTCTACGTCGAGCAGCCGCCGGGGTTTGTCATCACCGGCAAGGAGGACAAGGTGCTCAAGCTCCGAAAGGCGTTGTACGGGTTGCATCAAGCACCGCGCGCATGGAATGCGAAGCTGGACAGCACGCTGGTGACGTTCGGCTTCAGAAAGAGCCCATCGGAACACGCCATCTACATCAGGCAGAACGACGGCAAGCAGCTGGTGATCGGGGTCTATGTCGATGACCTCGTGATCACCGGCTCCAACGGCGGCGACATCAAGTCATTCAAGGAGGAGATGGCGGCCGCATTCAAGATGAGTGACATCGGGTTGCTTCACTACTACCTCGGCATTGAAGTGAAGCAGGGCGCGAGGGGGATCTCGCTGAGCCAGGGCGCCTACGCCGGCAAGATCCTGGAGAAGAGCGGCATGGCAGGGTGTAACCCATGTCACGTACCCATGGAACCGCGCCTGAAGTTGAGCAAGCTCAGCACAGAGCCGCCGGTCGATGCGACGGCATACAGGAGCGTCGTCGGGAGCTTGAGGTACTTGGTCAACACGCGCCCCGATCTAGCATTTGCGGTCGGCTATGTGAGTCGGTTCCTGGAGGATCCACGCGAGGATCACCTCGCAGCTGTGAAGCGCATCCTACGCTATGTGGCTGGGACCCAAGATTGGGGACTCTGGTTCGGCAGGAGGGAGAAGGAGGAGCCTTATCTGACAGGCTTCAGCGACAGTGATTACGCCGGGGATGTTGATACAAGTAAAAGCACAAGTGGCGTAATTTTCTTCCTCAGCGGCAGCCCGATCACCTGGCAATCCATGAAGCAGAAGGTAGTGGCTCAGTCCAGCTGTGAGGCAGAGTATATAGCAGCTGCTAACGCTGCTTGTCAAGCATTGTGGCTCGTTCGTGTGTTGTCTGAGGTGCAGGGAACAGCAGCAAGAGCGCCAATGTTGAGGTGGACAATAAGTCCGCCATTGCTTTGATCAAGAATCCGGTACTCCACGGACAGAGTAAGCACATTCGAGTGAAATACCACTTCATTCGGGAAGCTGCAGAAGAAGGCTTGATTGGTGTAGAGTTCATCAGAAGTGAGGATCAACTGGGCGACATTCTGACGAAGCCGCTTGGAAGGATCAAGTTTCTTGAACTACGGGATAAGATCGGCCTAATCGACACCAATGGTGGACACAAGGCTTAGGAGGAGATTGTTAGGAAATAATCCTTGTGATCTCATTTTCCTTTATTAGATTAGGAAAAGATTAGATTAGGATATGATTGCATTATCTTTTCCTTATTAGCGTAGGCTAAATTAGTCGCCTGATTGTAGGCATTTATTAGTTTCCATGTAAACTTCTATTTAAGCAGTACAGAGGCTACAGAAACCGTAGTCGATTCAGCTTCACAAAACAAGACCGTGTTCACTGTGTTCGCGTGAGTTTATTTCCAACACTCAAATGGATGGCCGCATCGTAGACAGTGGGGGCTACGAATGCAGTTTCGGGCAGCTAAGTTCATCGCCGTGGGAAGGGCATCGCGACAAAGACGCCAAGCAAAGGTTTTCACCTTTGGCGCGACGTTCGAGCTCCATAAGAATTTCCAGGGTTTAGGCGTGCTTGTGCTAGCCGTTATCCTTAATACCATGGCTTGACCTAAGCGATATGCAGTTTTGACTGAGAAATTCCCGTCCTTTGTGTAATGGCATATTAGTTTGTCCGGACTCGGCCTAGAGCTGAGAGGGGTTCCCAGGATAATTTCCGCATCAGCAGGAAGAAATAATGATCTGATCAAGGTCTCATTCCATGGGCCTGTGCTACCCGAACGGATATCCGAAACAGTCCAGTGTCTTAGATCATGTCGGGTCGGGGTCAACAACTTGAAAGAGGCTGGACGGTTCAACCAGGGATCACTCCAAAGATTAATTTCCGTACCTGATCGAACTTGCCAGCGGGTACCCGAAATGAGGAGCGATTTTGCTGCCATAATGCCACGCCATGTCATAGACGGACTCCCACCCAAAACAGCATTTGTGAAGGAGACATCAGGGAAATAGCGTGACTTCGGGATTTGGGCCAAGAGGCTATTAGGTCGAGTCATCAGTCGCCACCCTTGTTTTGCAAGGAGCGCCATGTTGAAGTGTCGAAGATCGCGAAAGCCCATTCCTCCTATGTCTTTAGCTTTAGTTAATTTGTTCCATGCGAGCCAATGCATCTTGTAATGATCAGAGGAGCTCCACCAGTATCTGGCCATACGCTTTTGAATATCCTTCAAAACCTGGGCCGGTAACAAAAAACAACTCATAGAGTAAGTGGGAATTGCTTGAATAATTGATTTAAGAAGAATTTCACGTCCAGCCTGCGATAAGAGTTTCTCGGACCACCCCTTGATTTTCTTCCAAACCCGTTCTGAAATATATGCGAAGACTTCCTTCTTTGATCGGCCCATAATGGAGGGGAGTCCCAGATAAAGGCTGTGTCGATTAGAGCGTGGAAGCCCCAAGATGTTGCAACATTGAGTTCTAAGGTGTTCGGCTATGTTAGGAGAAAAAGATGCAGATGACTTATCGAAATTAACTTGTTGCCCCGAGCCTGCCCCATACATCTCTAGAACTTCCTCGAGTGTCCACATTGCCTCGCATGTCGCTTGGCAGAAAATTATGGTATCGTCCGCAAATAGAAGGTGCGAGATAGGTGGTGCACTACGACGAATAGATAGACCCTTCAAGCGACTCGATTGTTCGGTCTCCTGCAACAAACTACAAAACGACTCCGTGCAAAATAAGAAAAGCTAAGGAGATAGGGGGTCTCCTTGACGTAAACCTCGTGAAGGCGTAAGATTGCCAAAGACATTGCCGTTAAGTGTGAAATCGTAGGAGACTTGTGTAACACATTTCATAACCAAACTTACGAATGACGAATTAAAACCAAATTTGCTCAATACCTTTTCGAGGAAAGGCCATTCCACACGATCATACGCTTTGCTCATATCCAGTTTAAGGGAGCAGAATCCCTCTCTGCCCTGTTGTTTCTGTCTCAAAGCATGGTTAATTTCAAAGGCGACCAAGACATTGTCGGTAATAAGACGGTTGGGAATGAACGCTGATTGTGTTGGTGATATAATATCATCCATCACATTTCGTAGGCGATTAGTAACACACTTAGACGCTATACGATAGATAACGTTACACGGACTAATCGGGCGAAAATGGGTCATAAATGGATCCATTTAGAACTAAGGAATAAAACATTTTACACCTAAAAGTATAAACTCGTAAAATTATATTATATTTTTGTTTTATATTTTTTTAGGCGTCTCCTCACGTCAATTCTTATTTCTTTTCTCTATATTACTTCCAACTTCGAAAAAATTATAAATAAATATGTTTGTATCTCTACGTGTTCTTCAATAATTTCACATGACACTGATTTGTGTGAAGATCCAATATCTTCCTTGTTAGTTAATCAAACTGAATAAATGCATTCTTGTGAATTACTCATACACCACATGCATGCATTGGATATGACCTCGAAATAAGGGTTCAACAAGCAAACGAAACTAATAATCCAAGTTTCAAGATTTATTACATTTTGATGTTTAATTTGTGTAGGAACAATATGTTTCGAGTTTTCCTATAGTTTAGTGGATCTGAGGTAGTCTTTCTCTTTATCTAATTACAATTTCTAATTTTCTCTCATCACCCAATTGTAAAAAATTGACATTTTATGCGGTTCAAACGAATGTACAACATCGAGATGCCAGGCATACGTACAACCCACGCAAGCAAAATATCCCCCCAATCTCCACCTTTATCATCACCATTCATCAAGCTGGAAGGTTCTACTCGTACATGGTAGCATCATCATCATCATCATCCTTCTCATATGGAGGACGCGAAATTGACTGCGCCCCATTCGAACGACGCTTCCGAAGATACTATTTCCGATGCTGGCGAATCGAACGGCGACGTTTCTGTTTCAGATTTCCCAGATAACGAGCAGATGAAGGAAGGCGAAGCTGGGATTTCTCCTGGCCTGCGTAGGAGGCGATCGTTCAAGCATCGTAAACCATTGAATGTTGACCCATCAGGGCTGTCGAGTACCGGCCCCGAGATTGATTCGGTTCAATTACCGATCCAAGATTTTAGCAAAACCGAGGGATTTGATCGGAAGAAATCGGGTGATGGTGGAAGTGAAAACCTGGGTTTTGTGGGGATTAAAGACAGCTCGGAGAGCGGAAAAGAGAGGGTGGATATTGACGCGAACGATGAGGTTTCTACAATCACTGATGCGAACGCAGACGTGGCCATGAATGATGGGAACGAAGCGAGTTCTGAGAGCCATGGAGATCTGCATCTGAGAGAAGACGATGAAGCACATTCCAGCCTCCTTGTCGTGCTTGCTGGCGCTAGCTTGAGGGCAATTCTTTTCCAAATTACGTTGCTGTGTAAGTTTCTTACATTTCCAGTATGGTCTGCTTATACATTCTACGCGTTCGTATGCGATCCTTACGGGTTCTCAAAGCGGGCGAAAGCTCATCTGTCGAAGCATATCAGAACGATTTGGGATTTCGCAGTGAAGAACATCTTTCAATTCATATACGAGCAGTTGAAAGAACGAAAAGGTTGGTGGAGTTTAGCTCTGAAGTGTGTCTGGGCATTCTTGTGGTTGTGCTACGTATGTATGGTAACGTTCGCGTTGATGTTATCTGCATTTGCGATTGGCGGTTTACTGATAAGGGTTGTAATAGAGGAGCCCGTGAGAATGAGTAGTCGTTTAGACTTCGACTTCGAAGAGAAGAATCCAAGTTCATCGGTACCATTGATGGTCATACCCCCTCACCGTGAGTTTGAGGTTACTGTTTCGTTGACTTTGCCAGAGTCTTACTACAATCGGAATCTCGGGATTTTTCAGGTAGCTGTTTTACTGCAGTTAAAGAGTCTTCTTAAACTTATTCTCACCACTTCGTTTGGCGATCTAAACTTGTTCGACTTACGCCTCAATGGCGCTCGTTTTTCTTGAAGGTTAGAGTAGACCTCCTCACTGCTGAAGGAAAAACACACACAAGTTCGAAACGCCCGTGCATGTTGCAGTTTAGAAGCAAACCCATTCGCCTTTTGCTGACTTTTCTCAGGGCTGCTCCTATTTTAGCTGGCTATGTGTCTGAAACCCAAGATTTGAAGGTGAAGTTCCATGGCTTTACTGAGGGGAAAAACCCATCTGCCTTCTTAAGAGTGGCCATCGAACAAAGAGCTGAGTTCTTTCCTTCAGGTGGGATACCTGAGATTTACTCAGCCTCAGTTGCTCTAGAGTCGAAGCTTCCTTTTCTGAAAAGGTTAATATGGTCTTGGAGGAGAATATTATTACTATGGATTAGCTTTAGTATTTTCACGGTAGAGCTCGCGTTTGTTCTCATATGTTGCAGACCCTTCTTAGCCATTCCGAGGATACGACTTAGACGAACGGCTCGCAGAGGTTAGGTATGTTTCTGCACTTAGCACACTGCCCAGATTGTGGACATGAGAACAGAAAATGCTGTAATAAGATGTTGATCTATCTATAGTCGATAAAAGTCGTGGATTTTGTAATTCGTATCGCGAATTCTGTAGTTGATCGATTTTCGTACGGATTTTTCGTAGGGAAAAATAAAATCCCGGCTTATCTCGTTGCAAATTCCACGACTTGGCGCAATTCTTGATTTAGATTTGAGGAAAATATATAATACAAGACTATTATCGTAAGATAAACAATAAATAATGCAAGATAAAGCCAAGTGAAGAAGTAATATCATTGAATACAACATTAAATAGGATATAAGTATGCCAGCCTAAATAAGACATCTACAACAAAACTGAACAGAAGGATTGGAGGTACAACAAAATCATAGAAAACACAGCATATAATACGACTTACGAGATAGCCCAGATCATAATCTGCTAAAAGGAATTGAACGGCAGAGATACTTACCAACTCAACCAAATGAAATTTCTTCATTCTTACAACTCAAATTTAGTAGTTTTCCCATTTTACGAATTCATGAATGATAGGGAATGCAGAATGAAGGCAAGTCACTGTATCATGGCACCAGAACACCTCAGCATTCATCAATGAGGAAGCACTGTGTGATAGTGTAGTTCCGCAATGAAACATTCAAATCACTGTAATAGAAGATATACATACACACATCGCATTTCTTCAATCTTCCTTTCTTCACCTGTCATTCAGAAATTGGTATTATATTTAGTAACAAACAGAAAAAAAAAACTACCATTCCTCGACCCTGTCTTTTAAAATCATACCTTGTATTCGAATTCCCGAGAGTCAGCTCAAGCTCGTCGGGCCCACATTCGTCGTGTATCCTCTCTCCTTCCCAAGCCTTCACCAGCCCCTTCGCATTATTGCCGCTATTCCCGAATGCAAACTCGGCTGACATGGCATCAGCCATTGGGACATCAGCTGACCGATCGAACCCTGCCGTAATAGCAGGAGAACATGTCCCGCTCTGGCCCGGGGTCCACATGCGAGAACCCCCATTCGACAATGGCTCCTTGAAGGCGAAAGGGTTCGCCGAGATTAGGCTAAATGTCGGGGAAGAAGGGCCATCTTGGGGAGTCTGAACGCCCGAGACCATCCCTGAATCGGGCGGGGTTCGAAGGCCTGGGCTTTGAGGGGTCGAAGAAGATGGTAATAAAAAGGGATGGTGCTGACCGTCCCAATTATTACAGCCTTTTTTCAGTCTAGGGCTGCCGGCGGTGGGCGAGCTCAAGGGAGGGGTCACTGGGGCGCTTATGGAGCCTCCAGGGATGTAGAGATGTGGGAGCTTAGATGAGGGAGGGAGACCATTGGAGGAGAGATTCTTCAGCCATGGAATGAGAGAGTTTGGGTCGTTGTTGATGGGTGCGGCGTAACGGGTCGACATAGGGCTGGGGAAGGAAGACGATGAAGGGCTTGGATTGAAGGAGGTTCCTGGGCTCGGTTGGTAGGATATGCAAGGGCTCGCGGTGGCTGAGCCGCCCATGGGATCTGTGCGGTGCACGGGCTTGCAACCCTGCGGAGGATGAGAATTGAGTAAATGGTTATCGTACAGAAGATCGAAAGCATAAACACAACCAATGTGTACATATTCTGGGTTTATCAGTCGTGCAATTCGACAACAGACCAATTTCTTGGACTGGCATGCCTTCACATTTAACAAATTTTCATGGACTCAGCAATAGTAATTTTTGTGTGGAGCCTCATTTTCCAGACGTTACACTTAACTCCGAAACAATGAATCTCATATATGACACAACGAGAAGCAAAGTAGGTCATTCGTCCCATGAGAGAGATACAGATACCAGAAGGCGGAAATCATATGTACAATGACACAATGCAAGTGCCCCATTTAATCGTGAGAGATTCATGAAAGAAAATGAAGAGCATGAGCATGCTAAGGGCACTTTCGTCAAAGCTCTGATCAAAATTCGGATAAGCGTCTGAGCAGTTGGAGACTAAAATTAGCAGAGGACAAAAAAAAAAATAAGAAGAAAAGGGAAGGAATCTTCAAAGTCCGTAACATTCCTCAAAGGTAAAAAACAAAAAGTAATCACATTCACCGGTGAAAGATCGATCTAATGCATGTAGACTGCAATAACTCTCACATGTGCTGCACACAACGCTGCATCTGACAACTCATCTTAAACACTCAGGATGTGTCCTTTTTCTAAGTTTAAGTAAAAAAAAACTGACAAATAGTAAAAATCTACAGTGTAGATCAATCGATAATACCATTAAAAATCCATTAGAAGAGTTAATACGTTACCCCAAGTATTAAAGATCGTAATAAACAGAATCGATCCACTCAGCTTGTTACCGTAATTAACAATCGATCCACATTCTTCAGAAGCCAAATAAGGCATAAACGATCATAATCTATAATTCGTGAAAACACATAATCTATTTCCGACTGCGCAAGACTTTAAGTTAGCACAACACGATCCACATCGTCGAACGAGCACAGAGTTACCTTCACACCTCTCATCACACTATTCTTTTTATCACTAAGAAAAAAAAGAGAGATAATTATATAACACAGCTTCGAACCTTCACAAGCATAAAATTCTATCATCATCGCATCAGATCCGTATCCGTTACCACCGAACCGAGAAATAACACACGATTCAGCTACGGTTTACCTTTCTGTAAGTCGTGCCGTCGTCTTCAACGACCCAGCCGGCTTCATTACACAGCGCCTTAAGTACCTCGTTGTTGTCGCAGTGCTTCGGCAGCTTGTAGTTCCCGTACATCCTCAGTCCGGCGAAGATCTTAGCGGCGATCGCACGCCGGCGACGCTCCCGGCGCTTGTTATTCTCCCTCTCCTTCCACGTAGGAAGCCGCGTACCCGACGACGTCATCGATTACAGAGCTGCTACAAACACAATGAACAACACAGCTTCGAGAGATTGGAGAGGAATAGAGATGAGATTGCTATGAACTACTACAACGGTCTTTCTTTGACGCATCTGCTTGGGCTAAAGTCTGAATGTGATTTGAGAGTTGAGGATGGATTGGAATTGCATTTGTATTGGGCGTGGGATTATATTTCGGGGCTTGATTATGCAGTTAAATTACGATCGCGCCACTGCCGCGTGTGTAGTGGAAAATTAATAAATTTAATTTTATGAAGAATAATATTTATTATAATTAATATGTCCTGGAAATGCGGGTGGCGCACGTGTTTAGTCTTTTTCGTATTAGGTGGTGCTTTGCAAAGGAAAGTAGGAATTTGGCGCGCGTGCTATAAGTACTGTTTTAAGGCCGTGTTCTTTTAATCTAATCCTATTAAAAACGTTTTTCATTTCATTTCATTTCATCCAATTATCGTAATTATAATTAGCTATGATTATCAATACCCTCCAGTTCCACAATGAGTTGCGTAAATAGAATATATATTTATCTCTCCTCATACACAACATACACATCAACCCACGCTAAACAATTTTCGTTGTATAACAACAACCCAACATAACCCATAATATTTATATTTTAAAATTATATTTTGTAGTATTTGAATGTGTGAAAAATATATTACATTTATGATATAAAATTTAGATACTTTGGCTTGGTCATTGGAGAAAGAAAAATAAACGATTTGACATTGCGATTCAATGTATCAATATTAGTCTCTATTTATATAGAAAAAAAAATCATACATTTTGGTAAAAATAAAAAATAAATTTTAATAGATAATTGAATGTATCATAAGAATACATAAAAAGCACATAAAACCAATCTAATTTTGACACTTGGCATAATTTGATTAATGTTAGTTGTTGAGAAATGTGCACAAGTTAGGGTTGTAAACGAATCGAACTTTTTTGTTTTTCGCGATTCGATTCGAAATTTTAAGATTCGAATTCGAATATTTAGAATACGAATCCGAATAAGAATATCTTTTCTGATTCGAGAAATATCCGAATACGAATATGAAATCACAATATTCGATTCGAATAATTTAATATATATTTCTAAATTTTAATATATTATCAATACTTGTAATTTAGTAACCATTAAGAATGCTTAGAATATTAGAGCCTAACATAAATATTATAGCCCAAACTTAGAAATCAACAAGCCCATTTATATTTAAATATAATATGTCATTCGGTATATATTATTTATAGCATATTTTAAATCAAAAACTATCTTAGAGATTATATTTGTAAGAATATATTTTAAATGTAATAGTATTTATATTTTTTTTATGAAATATAGAGATAAATATCAAATATAATCCATATTCGAGTATTCGAATATTCGATTCGAATATTTTCGAATACGAATAAGAATCGAATTTATGATTCGATTATATATTCGAATATTCGTATTCGTATTCGATTGTCATCCGAATACGAATAGAATATTGTGGTATTCGACTCGATTTGATTCGTTTGCAACCCTATGCACAACTATGTCATGACCAAGGTTGGTTCACCGATCGGTTGTGAGAAATTATTTAATATTGATCTATTACTTATTTCTTATTTGTCTTTAGTGCACAATAGGTTGTCGAGACTATTTAGTCTTAGAGTAAATGGCAAAATTTATGTTTGAACTATACCACATACAAAGAACAAAAAATGACAGGTTTTAGCACCAAGCGTGAGACGGTGGTATAGTTCAAGCATCATTTTTACCATTTACTGCGTTCTTCGAATTCATTGACTTAGAGAAGCGCAAATTCTTTTTCCCATCTCTGCAATAGTGAGATTATACATTAACTGCATAAACAACTAAAACAATGATAATAGACTAAATTAATTATGTCCAACCCAACCAAGGAGTTCAATATTCTACGTTGCACGTGCAGCGGTGGGTTGGATCTTGGCGATTATCGACTCTAATTTGTATTTAATGGTGGAGGTGATTGTTTCGTGGTGTGAGGGTCTACATTAGTTTTAAGCCAAAAAAATAAATGACGACACATATCTAGGGATGTTCGTTCGGTACAAACCGAACCGAAACGAAATTTCGGTTAACCCAAATTTCGGTTCCCTTATTTCCGAAACCGCCAATTTCTCAGTGCGGTATTCGGTTATTACCGAATTTATTTTGGGATTCGGCTTTTACCGAATTTTCAATAATAAAGAATTTATAATAAATATTTAAATTAATATATATAATTTAATATAATTTTTTTGGTTTTATAAAAAACATTACATTAAATTATCTATATTAATTTGAATATTACTGAAAATTCTTTTTTTATATAATATAATAGAATTATAGTTATGTTTTTATTATTATGAAATATAATATATTGTAATTTTAAAATTTTGGTAATTCGATATGCCGAACCGAATTACCGAATTTTATTTTTAAATAACCAAATTCAGTTCGGTATGATTTTGTACCGAATTTTCGGTATTTCGGTTATTCGGTTCGGTTAACCGAATAACGCACACCCCTACACAATACCTTTTCTAGAAATTAAAATGACCCCCCAACAACCATACCATTAACTCGAATTAATCATCTGGTCTTCACTTTATTTTTGGCAATTTATCATTTAAGACCATGCTATTTGAAAATATTGTTTGTAAATTAAATTTTAATCACGAGATCAATTAGCCTACACGTGGCATAAATTGACCAAGGTATCTCAAGTCTCAATTAGTCTTCTATTTTTTCAGTTCGAAAAATGTCCAACCATTTTAGCTCAAAATTTTTTATCGGATGAACTCCGCAACATACTTGAAATCTATCATGCAAGCCGCCACCAAAGAAAGGAGGGTTTTCTCCCCCATCCTCCATTAATGGAGGTGGGGGAGATCTTTGTTTTTCTTCTCTTCATTTTTCAGTTTTTCTTTCTCTTTTCTCGTTTTTCTTTTAATAAGGCATGACAAGCTCCACCTCTGCTTGGCCATCTCTGCCAGTCACGCCAGCTTCCGCCGGCCGCGCCCTCCTCCACTTCCACTTCCACCTCCACCGCCACCACCTTCTACGGCTCAGGGCAGGGGTGCTAGACCACCCACCTCCTCGCCACGCCTCCTCTGCGCCTGGATCTACCGGCCCACGGCCACCTCAGGTCCCGTTTGGGACGACCCACCGAGCTGCAGCCGTCACTACCTCCGTACGTCCGCGGCTACCCTATCTTCCGCTCGGCCCTTTTGGGTCGTGGCGTTTTCTCCTCGGAGGAGTTTTCTCCTTTTTGGATTTTTCTCCCCTTTGTAGGAGTTTTTCTCTCCTCGTGGGAGCGTATCCCCTCCCCTCGTGGGAGTGTCCCCTCGGGTTTTGTTTTTACTTTTTGGGATTGTGAACGGACATTTGTGCTGTCCTCGGTCGTTACGCAATAAAAATTGTCAAATTTGCTGTAACTTTTTTTATTGTTGCTCTATTGTAGTTTGTGTCCATTTGGATGAATGAAATGAAATCCAACGTTCAATAAAAAAAAAAAACTCCGCAACATAACACTGGTACCGGCATGAGATAACGCCCTATTCTCGGGTTTGAGATACGAAAAGTAGAAGTTAGACAAACATAAATGTTATTTGTTCTATTTTAATAAGCCACATTGGTGACTATAAACTGTCTCTTAGTCTGTCAATTTACAAATAGTAAAATCGAAAAATCACTCACTATATTTTGGTTACTATTTTTAGTTCATTATTATTAGTTAATATTTATACCTTTACTTCTATAATTTATGTATATACATAATAAAATTTAAATTATTATTTCAATTTTAACTATTTGAAATTAAAATAAATTTAATATAATATATTTATATATTATAATACACCGCAAAAATGTATCAGTATGTGTTATCCGTGACTACGAATGAAGAAAGACCGGCCCAAATGCAAAGAACATGAGATTAAATGTATTCTGAATGTGGCATGTCCAAAATATTGGATAGTAATAATATATTTATATAAACCTTTGTAAGTCGCAGGTATAATGAAACATGGACCATATATCATATTATTACAAAAAGTTTATATCATGTGATTGTCCAATCAAAACGTCACTCATGGCATCTAACGAGCCGAGGAGTTATATCCTATGCATATCTGTACTAGTACTACATAGGAAATGAAATGAGAACGAATATACGCTTATTTATTAGGAGTCAGTTTACAAGAGGCTCATAAATTATATTATTTAGTTTACTTTACATGGAAACAAGAATGGGAACGCAAACTGAGTCCACTTCTCCAAGAAACCATTTCACATCCTCTTTGGAGAACACAAGCATGCCTGCGCAAAAGCAACATATGAATTAGCGTAACTATTTGTGATTGCTGTCATTATTTTCTTTCGCTAATATCAAATAAGTGGGCTTTATATTCTTACATACGTTGAAAGATAGCTTTGAAGACGACGACGACGATGATGATTGTCTTCGTCTTCTTCTTCTTCTACAACTGTGTGTTTCGTCTAGCATGGTGTTGAGCTTGTGAACCATTTCTTGCTGAGTGGATATGTGATGACGTGGAGAGCTGAGAAGAAACACGCTTCTTGGAAATGGAGGAGACCAAAGGCCGCTTTGCGAATAGTCGAAGTTGAATTCGGAAAAGTCGCTGAATTTGCTCAGCAATCTCTCCGACGCGGATCTCGATACTAGTTGAATAGTTATCTCCGAGTTTTTTAGTACTGACGACTCTGATGATGATGATGAAATCTCTGAAACGGTGGACATTATTATTATAGTAAGCTCAGAATATAATAAGATAATAATAATAATCCTAAGATTATTAATAAATATATGGGGGGATACGATAAGATAAGAAGATAGCAAGGAATGTTATAAGGCCAAGTGAAGCCAAAGTGAATGAGGTCAAGTGAGATGGCATATTCAATCCACGTGAATTTATATATGCCCTTACGAATAAAAACGAACGCAATTAGCAATGAGGTTTCTATATTAATTTTTTTTTTTTTTTTTTTTTCTGGAGCAGTTACTAAAATTTATAGGAAGGTCTCAATTTTTAATGCGAGCATTTTTATCACGAAGGGTCTGGCCTATTTTATAGTTATTTTTAATGTACTTTTATGTTTGTATATTATAGTTTTGATATTTTGTGCTTAGTTATTCAAAAAAAAAAAGGAAAAATACATGGATAATATTGGCTTTTTTTTTCAACCTCCACATGCTGTCAGGCTCCACTATGTATAATATTATTACACTGTACAGTGGGCATTATTATTGCAAGTGAACGATAGCTACATGATTTTGTGCCCACATACTACGATATGATCCTTCATGTGTCGAGTTTTTCAGCACATGTATGTATGTGACCATACTCTTAGCTAACTTTAATAAAAGTATTTTATCTCTTCCTTGAAAAAGAATCGCCCATTGGCTCTCAATAGTTAGTTGTCATAGTCACAATCCGAGGGACGGACCTAAGTTAAAGCTCGGCAGGGTCGTTTGTTCAACTTTTGTGGCTCCGAACTTGTTAAGGGATGGCAATTTTTGTGGACCCGGTCCATACTCATATGATCCTACCCATTAATTATGGATATTGATTTTTAAAAGTTAAATTTAATGGGTATGGGCTAGACCCAGACCCAAGTAAATTAATTTGGATCTTAAATGGGTATACCCATTTACCCATTTACCAAAGCCTAAAGGTGTTCGCAATTCGGTGTACCGGTCGAACCGACAGAAAACCGAAATTCAGTACAAACGAATATCGAACTGAAAATTCGGTTCGGTATTTGGTTTAAAAAAACTAAATTTTCGGTAATTCGGTTCGGGACATATAGATTGGTTCGGTAAACGGTACTGAACCGAATTTCCTATTTATATTTAAAAATAAATCTATTACAATTAAAAACATATACTTTGCATTAAACGTAAAGTGACGACCCAACCCTTTTGTTTTATTTTATTTTCTTATTTATGTTTTATTTATTAATTTTTTAATTTTTAAATTTTTAGCTTTTTTTTTTTTTAAAGAATGGTTAACCGAAAAAAAAACCGAATTATAATTCGGTATAACCGAATACCGAACCCAGTAATTCGGTTCAATTTTTTGTTTTGAATTTAGTATAACCGAGATTTCGGTTCGGTATAGTTTCTATCGAACAAACAGCCCTACCAAAGTCATTTAAACTAAAGGTTATTCTAGTCATTTAGTTTGAAGTTGATATTCGAAGATTGGACTTGGACTTGGAGCATGGATTTACTACTGAATAGTTTTTTTCATTTTCGTAATTCTAAAACATCAAATTTTGTAATAATTTATTATTTATAGTTTATTGTTCTCATTGTTATTGTTATATCGATTGATACTACAAGTACTTATTAACTTATTTAGTTAATTTTCTGCTAAAAGTTAAAGATTCGTTACCCGTTTACCCGTTAGATGTAATAGATTTGGGTCCATACCCAATTAATCGTACCATCAAATAGGATCCATACCCATCTATTTAATTGGATTTGAGTTTGGATCTAAGTGGATCTACCCATACCCTACCTGTTGTCATCCCTAGTATTGGTAGCCAATGGATGCCCAGACATAAGAGCTCGAAAGCTCGCGAACAGTAATTTTTTCTAAATGTTTTATTTTATTTTTATTAAATTGTTAATATTTTATTTTTTTATGTTTGTTTTTTAAAAAGATCGAGCACGAGAAGTTCGTCGAGCTCGAGTTCGAGCTCATCAGCGGTCAAATGAGCTCGAGCCCAAAAAATGAGCCGAACTCGGCATTTACACCTTACTGGATTAGGGAACCAGAATTCTATCCATTAGATCACGGGTTCAAACCTCATGACGGACGATCATGTGACTTTTGAACGTAATGACATGATTCTTGGAGAGTAATCTAATTCTTGTATATAAGCATATGTATTTTATTTTTAACATTCTTTTTAACTCGGTCTTTAGACAAAGCCCTTGTTATATAGTTCGGTTCATATGTGCACTCTCTTTATTGTCTATTGATTTTGGAACTGGGCCTTTTACGGATGTGGATTTTTCCAGCAGTCATCCATGGTTTCACTCAAAACAGCGATTATTCATATTGGTGGCTAGGGACAAATAACAAATAGCAAATAAAAAAAATAAACGAACAATTGATAAATGTGCTTTTCAAATGTGTATTTGTTTGAAACCAATGACGTCATGTACTAACGAGTTTTGCATCCACTTTGATGAACTTTCTCAACAAATAAAAAAGACATATCCACGAAGCTGTCGATATGTAAAATCAGGGCCGGCTATCAATGACCAATTATATATTGCATTGCATATAAAGACCACCGCATATGTTTGACTTCAGAATAATAAATTATCCTCCACCAAAACAGTATTCTTTTTTTATTCTTATTATTGAAGAATTTGTTAAATAAGTCCCTCATGTAGGCTTATTATTTAGTTTTTTTTTCAAATTACTATTATTTTCATTGTTATACTTAGTAGGTGTTTGATTGGGGTGATCTTCAAAAACATCACGCCCATATCAGTGCGTGCATATAGGTAATGAATCATCAACGCCCGGTGAAAATTAACTAAGCCATCAAATTGAAGTGATATTCTAAGTTTTGGATCACCAACAAACGTAGGTGTCCTCGATCACCTTGATGAGGTGATATTTTTAATTTATTTTTAGACGAAATTACCCTCGATATTTGACATCCACGATCCGCTGACTCAAATCACGGTGATGCGGATATCACCGGAAAATTAGATTGCCTCAAACAAACACCCCCTTAATATATAGATTAACTTTAGAAATATATACAAAAGACCAAACACATGGTTCGGAAATATTAGCTTCACAATAAACAACAATCAGATATTCGATTCATAATGAATTTAATCGGAAATGTGAGGACGACGATGACATTTCTGACATTACATGGGATACCTCTTTCGACAAAATGTAAATATATATTTCATTTCATGGTTCCCATGAGGAATAGCGATTGTGGCTTGCAAAAGTCCCACATGTTAACCGAAAGCTGTTGTTTGTACCTCACATGACATAGCCAAGAATAAAAATTTCTTAAAGCAAACTACTAGTAAAACCCCAAACTGTATTACAAATACATTTAGGACATTACATTAACACATATTTCGAATAATACTTAGGATTGCTTCACTTAAAATAGTGGGATCAACGACGTTATCATCATCAACCGATTCCACAATAGCTTCCATTGCAAACAAGTGCTTGCAAGTAACCCTAGCATGTAAGACATTCATGTTCATCTCTTCAAAGGCTTCGATTATCGAAACTAACAATTCTTCGACTTTCTTGCACGTGACCTTCACCATCAACTGCCCTTTCGTCTCAAGCTTCTCTACCTTCACTTCCTATCCCAAGAATTTAACCCATGTTATTCATATAATCATAAGGATATAATATACCATAAAGACCAAGAGAGGTTATTTATTTTCACTTGGATGTTATTTATGAGATCTTGGTACTCCTTTCGTATTGCCTCGACTTGAAGCTTCAATTTGTATATGTAGAGGAATGCATCCACAATGATGGAGCTCTTCTTCACCTTCATATTTAATAGAAAAGTAGTTTAATAAGATCTCCGAGAAAGGACTATTAAGACATCATTAGTTAACTTGTGCTTACTGATGTGGAGTTGGTAAGAGCTCTCAAGACGCGAAGCTTTCTGCGAAGAGCAATCCTTTTCTTCATTTTACTTGGCATATTGTTAATAGTAGGAAAATTGAAATGTCCTATGTATATATATATTTTTTTAATATAGTGTTGAATGTTGAATATGTGAGAACGCTTTTTATAGAGACTCAAAAAAGCGTGCAGTAGGGAATGGGAATATGGTGTGCTTTATGGGGTCGGTCACGGAATGTGAAGATATGTAAGTTCTGACAGAGTTCTGTCTTGTAATGAATATATTATTATTAATACAATGAGTAATAAATAGGAAAAGGTCTAATTATTGGTACAAGCAAGGACGCACTATGTAATGTACCTGACTTTATCTCATCAATAGTTCAATGAATGTGATAGTTCACTCTTGGTTAAACCGCATATTATCGGGCGTAGACAAATCATTTATAATTTTAAATCAATATATAACTAATGACTTTGGATCGTAATAACGTAAGACCATGGTATCAAATATTTTCATCATAAGTACTTCTGTTTATAAATATAAGTTAGGAGTATCCGTAGCTAGCTCGGTATCATTTTAGTTCTTTTACATTGAAAGGAAAAACAAGAAGAGACTAATTCGAGCGTCGGAGGTGATTGTCACATTTGCCTTTCTAATGTTTCTTATCGTGATATTTCACAGATTTTTTTAGTGGGAGGAAAAAAATTGCTTATGATGATTAATTTATCCCAACAAATCATTAACGATAAAATTCCCGCGTCGGCCTAACAAATTTAGATGGTGAAAAGCCTAGGCGCCAGATATTTCCTTTATTAATATATCATCTTGATGATTGAAAACCTAATCGAAAAATCGAAATAATATCATGAATACATTACATTGGATGCGTTTCGAAAAGTAATTATATAAAATTATCTAAATAGTACAACAAAGGAGGTGTCACCATCAGCAATATTACGGATACAGAGCATTAGAGACCAAATTGCTGGCACCAAAAGAATCAATAATATTCTGCAAATTTCGACAAAGGGAAAAAAAATCTATCTGTGTAGGTCCTATATATGTATATCTATAAACAAAGTAAATGATAGAACAAAATAAATAACAATATAGGAATCACGAGTGCTTAACTTCCTTTTTTTCTTCAGTTTTGTCTTTCAAAGCACTTCCCATGGTTTTTCCTGCGAATGATCACATGTTTCTGATATTTTGCACCCTGAGATGGGGCAATTGATGTGCCATGAATTGCACGCGGTAATAACACAAGTTATTTATTATTCAATATTTACAATTTACCTTTTAATTATGTTATGCACTAAACATGTTTATATTTGTAGTAGTAAGATAGTAATTTTTGTGATTGTGGTTAACCGTCAATATTTTTATAGATAATATTGAATTTATATGTACTTAAAGCCAAAAACCCTAATCTATCGTTGGTCACCAAATCCTGGTTAATGGTCGGGAAATTGCTTATTTTTCATATGCTTAAGACTAGTAATAACCTAATAAAAAACGATTAGATAATTGACAATAGGCCAAAAAATTTTAGCAAATCCTGTTATTCTTTTTTCCCTTTTCAGGAAACGATGTGTGCGCATGGAATGGAAGTAACCGTTGCATGACTTAAATAGTTCTCTTATACATTCTTTGTTTACCAAGGAAATGGAAAACTATACAAAATACACACACACATATTCGGACAGCATATATATTAACCTGAGCCTTGACATGACCTCTCAAATCTTTCTTACATTTATTTGCATGCGTAGAAAAATTCGCAGCGACAAAGCAACACATCCAAAAAGGGCAGAAGAAACATAATGAATGCAGCCAGCAAGTAGGAAATAGCATACCTCCTCAATTCGCTCTACATAATAGTTTCTTTTTTTTCGAGCCGTGCCCGTAACTCTATTTTTTAAGCTCTATAATAAGTCATTTTCTTGTCTACTTGTATCCTGATATTTCAATGTCATTAGTTCTTCCCATCCTCTTTATCCCTAGTTTTGTCACTATCTTCTTGACACACATCTCTCTCTCTCTCTCTCTCTCTCTCTCTCTCTCTCTCTCTCTCTCTCTCTCTCTCTCTCTCTCTCTCTCTCTCTCTCTCTCTCTCTCTCTCTCTCTCTCTCTCTCTCTCTCTCTCTCCCCCTCATATTTTAATGCCCTTCAATTTTCGTCCCTATATTATTTGATTTTCGTCCTTATATGTTTTATTATTAATTTATACTTATTTATTACAACAACCGTTGATAATAGAAACGGTAGTTTTTAACGGAAATTAGGATAACCTCACAGAACGTTTCTACTTCTACTTTTTTTTATGATTATGTTTGCTAATACAAACGTTAGTTTTTAACGAAAATTAGGATTAAGGCAAAAACTGTTGATAAATAAGGACGAGAATGGCACAGACAATAAAATATGAGTACAATAAAATATGAGTACGAAAACTGTAACATCAAGTATATACTATATAGTATAGGTTGATAAATAAGGACGAGAATGTCAGGGACAGTAAAATATGAGTACGAAAATTGTAACATGAAATATATAGGGACAAAAATTGTAGGGATATAAGAGATATGCACGATATGGATAAAGATTAAGTGCATCTCTTTAACAATGGACATGAAAATATGAGGATAAAAATTGTAACCTCAAATAATGAGGAATTTTATGGTGCTCACCTTATGTGAGCACCTTATGTGGGCACCTGTTGATGTGGCACCGACTCGTGTCATTTCAACATCCCACATGAACATCTAAGATTATGTCGCCTTAATTAAAACCTTATGGGATCCATTAATCGACATTTTGGACGCTGATGTGGCATTTGTACGCGATATACTTCGTTGACACGAAAAATGTTATGTAAGGCGTCGATATGCCACATCAGCGTCCGAAATGTCGATTAATGGATCCCATAAGGTGTTAATTAAGACGACATAATCTTAGATGTTGATGTGGGATGTTGAAATGGCATGAATCGGTGCCAAATCAACAGGTGCCCACATAAGGTGAGCACCATAAAATTCATCCTCAAATAATATAGGGACGTAGACTGCACGGGCTGTAAAATATGTGGACCGATATTGTAATTCGGCCCAATTTTCCACCACTAGATCGTATATGCACATAATTGTTTTATCGTATTTGTGAAATCTTTTTTCGTTCGTGGAATCTGGTAAAGATAATTCACGTGATGATGCAAGTTCTATTTTTTATATTTGTAATATTTGATTAAATGATAAAATAATGTACACTAGTTGTTTGAATTTAGTATTAACATGTTACAATAAACCATGATAAAATAAAGGGACGTCTTCGGACAAGAAAAAACAGGAAATCATGGGTCCATCTCAGTCCTTGTTATACATAAACTTCTATTACTGCTGGGTCCATCTCGAGGCTAAGAACCATGTTATTCTTTTATTTATCAACTTCGTAATATTATATATGCTTGAAATAGTTGAGAAAGTCTTCATGTGTTATATATTGATTTCACCATCATTTTTTAAAATGCAATGCAGAGGAATTGTGGGATTGAGTCGCAGGGAAGTTCTCCTCTAGCAAGGAAAGAACTTCACACACAATAATATATACATATATTATACATATATATGTGCAATTGTGCATTCACCACGACATAGGTCTACGTATATGCATGAACTTTTGTAGCAGTTCTTCAATTTCTATGTTCAATACCACGCTTTTATAAACCAACACACACACACACACATAAATGTATAAAATATAATGATGGATGTTTTCACGTTCATGAGGATATTCTAAAGTATATGCTTCGTAACATTCCCTCTTTATTTGCTTGGGCCAATGTTCTTCTTGCATGGCCCTTTTCATTGATCTCTTGTGCTTATGGATATGCTTTTCTTTAGCAATGCAATGGTAAGGAACGTGTCGATCGATCTTTGATGAGAATGCTTGTGCTTCGCTCAGTTAATGTATGTGTTCAGTCTCCAATTTGACCATCGAAAACGTTAGTTAGTAAGATCGATGCAAATGCGTCCTTCGTTTACTAAACGTGGGAATTAGTTTCTTTGTGAGAACAGTTTAGTTCCTCTTACTAGTAGTAACTTGCAGAATATGCTTCCACATATCCTAAAAGCAAAGCATGTTAATGTCTGAATTCGACGCACAAACGCTTTCACGGAGCTACCTATAAATACACGAAACTCTTCAAACTGCTCATCAGAGGTCTCAAAAACTGTATGATGTCTATCTAGTTAATGAATCATGGGAACTTTTGTATATGGATTACTGGGCAATTACTCTTTTGGCAGTCTACTAAACGCGAGTTAACTTTGCAACTTCATTTGCAGCAACGCAACAACAACGTTGTTGTTTTCATATCGTAGCTCGACTGCCAAAGGAGATTTGCCCAGCAATTCAAATCCGCATTATAAATGTGATGTAATATAGTACTGCTTATATCTTCTAGAAAAAAGCGTCATGTTGTTGAAGGTGTAATGATAGAATGTGTAGTAATGGGAGCGTTTTGATCAATGTTTTCAAAGTGCTGACTTACGAAAATGGACTTGAGAAGCTATTATTGTGGTGGGGTTGACTTTATTTCTCTTCTCTCGAGTTGGTGGCTATCTCTTTCATCTAATTTTGACTTGATATAATTTAGAGCACTAAGATGTTAGGGCAGTGATTTATTAAATGGTGTGTGATTAGATAAGACTTAAGAGATGCTCAATCATGGATATGCTTAAGAGATATCTTATTAAATTCCTTATTAATGTGCAAGATACTGCGGACTAACACTAAACATATATTTTCACTATTATAATTATGACTACCCTCTCTTGGTTTTATATAATGAAAAACATTTTTTTTTTTTATCACAGCGTTGACGGTGAATGTCAGCTGACGACTTTGACTTTCAACTATTATGTACCAATTTAGCTCGATGATTGAACTACTAGAAAAAGGTTGACTTTATATAGTTAATGTAGGGGCGAGCATTTAACCCGGATCGCCCCACCCAATCGACCCAATCCAACCAGACCGTAAGTGTCGGGTTAACGATTTGATGGGTTGGTTTGGTTTTTAAAAAATAAAATCGTATATTTTGCAATCGGGTTTGGTTTTGTATTTTTAAAACCGCATAAAACCGCACCCAACCGCATTTAAAAATATACTAAAAAATTTTAGTTTATTTTATTCAAAATTTCATAAATAATAGATATAACTCATAACAGTAGCGAGGCCAAAAATATTAATTATTTACACTACAAGAACATCGACTCATCATAACACGTGCGTAAAGCTAAGCTCTAAATGAATTTGCATAAAAAAATAGATATTATGTAGTGAATTTTTTTTATATGTTTATCCAATGCAACTCCCCTCATTTATTCGGAATTGGAATCAACACTATACACTTGAAGTTTATAAAAGGCTAGTTAAAATTTGAAATAAATATTTTTCTTCTTCGAAAGGGGAAATAGATACAAGGACATGGCCTAGTCATAATATATAGCGTAAAGCTAAGTTCTAAATGATGATTTAAAAGAAATGAAATATTATGTAGTAAAAATTACGTGTCTATCCAATGCAACCCTCCTTCTTTATTCGGTGAGATCAAGAACTACAACACTTGATGTTTATAGAATGCAAGTTAAAATTTTAAAATAAAAAATTTATTTCTTGAAAGGGAAATTTTTTAAATCAAAATGAGGCACCTGCTTTAGTTGCTTTACCAAAAGCCGACCGTGAACAAGGAATATGAGCTTCTAATCAAGCTTTTTATCGGACTTTTATTATATGTTACTATTATTTATTACTGTGATAATAACATTTCTGTATATAAACTTTTATATTTGTAAATAGGTTAACGATACACCTTTTTGCTCTATCTATTTTTAGAATATTACCTTAGTTTTATCCTTATGGTAAAAATAAATATTAAAACCGCGCAAACAGCCCCAATCCAACCGCACATAAGCAAACCGCAATCTATCCAGTTAAGATTTTTATGATCGGTATTAGAGCTGAACAAATAATACTTAATATTTTCCTTTTAATTAGTTAGTTACTATTATTAGTCATCAGTGTCGGTGTATATAGCGTGTATATATATAAGCATGATGTGATCAAAAGGTGTATGATAGATTTTCATTATTCAATTCAATAACATCAGAGTTCTTTTCATTTTCTACAAGAAATGCCGAATCCCTGATATGGTATCAGAGCTCATTTTTAAATCCGCTGCATATTCAAGCATCGATCATCACAGAGTCAAGAAATTTATTGATCTGTGAAATCCTTTCTTTCCTTCGCATCTATTCCATCGCTCGAAGAATCAATTGGCGCACTTCGACATGGAAAATCCAGATAGCAACCCACTACGTTTATCATCTTCATCAGTCTCTGCCCTAGAAGATCAGACGAGTCCGTATTTTCTTCATCACAACGACAACCCTGGATTAATTCTTGTTCATCAGCCCTTAACCGGTGATAATTACGGGTCTTGGAGCAGATCGATGACAATAGCTTTATCTGTCAAAAACAAGAAAGGATTTGTGGATGGAACAATTGTGAAACCAGCAGAGACAGATCTGAAATTGACACTTGCCTAGAAAAGAAACAACGATATAGTGATGAGCTGGATCTTGAATTCGGTATCTAAAGATATTTCTGCAAGTATTATATATGTTGAATCTGCGAGGGAGGTTTGGATAGATCTTCAAGAGAGATTTCAAGAGAGTAATGGTCCAAGATTTTACCAGCTGAGAAGGGAGCTGCTCGGCCTTTTCCAGAATCAAACATCGGTTGGGTTATATTTTACAAAGCTGAAGGGATTGTGGGACGAATTAAGCAATTTCAAGCCCTCATGTTCCTGCGGCAAGTGCACCTGTGGAGGAGTGAAGGAGTTGAAGGAATACTTCGAAAAGGACTACGTGATCACATTCTTGATGGGGTTAAATGATTCGTTCTCTCATGTGAGGGGCCAAATCTTGCTGATGGAACCAACACCGCCCATCAATAAAGTTTTTGCGTTAATCTCACAGGAGGAAAGGCAAAGATCAATCTGCAGTCCCAAAGTTGAAGACCCCTTGCAGCATATGACTCTTTTGGCCAAGAACTCATATAATTATGCCAATACAGAAACCAAAAGGTCGCTTCAAAATCCAAAGGAGGGCAACCATAAGCCGTACTGTACTCACTGCAACCGTTCTGGTCATACTGTGGATGTATGTTATAGGATACATGGGTTTCCTCCAGGTTACAAGAAACAGAATAGGCCTAAATATTCAAGAGTTAATCAAGTTTCTGACAATCTTGGATGGCCAACAGAAATGCAGAGCAAGCCAGCTGATCTGATGAATAAGCCAATGGATCAGAGTTCCAGTGTTGATACTTTTATACAGCAGTTGAATGCACAACAATTACAACATTTCAAGAACATCTTGGATCAGAATAGTCGAGCCACAAACAAGAGCAATGTGGCAGATAACCATGAAGGTACATGTTTTTCTTTCAATATTCCTAGCGCATGCTCGACAAATACGTGGATATTAGATTCTGGTGCTTCTAAACATATATGTTGTAGGCCAGAACTGTTTCATGAAATGCATGCCATTAAACCATCATGTGTGACTTTGCCTAATGGCTCAATTATTCGAGTTACTATGCGTGGTAATATTAGACTAGGAAGAGGCTTGTTCCTTAAGGATGTTCTGTATATTTCCCAGTTTCGATTTAATCTCATATCTGTAAGTGCTTTAACAGATGACAATGCTTTGCAAATATTGTTTATGTCTGACCAATTTGTGATTCAGGATTCAGCAACACAAACAGTGATTGGGAAGGGTAGACAACATGGAGGACTATATGTGCTCAATAGCTTAGATTTGCAAATTAATGCAAAATTGTGTTCTGTTCAGTATTTTGATAAAGTTTCTTTAGAAACATGGCATAATAGACTAGGACATCCGTCTTACAAAGTATTAGGAACCTTAAGGAGAATTCTGAGTTGTAAAGTTAGTAGGAGCAATGACACTTTTTGCAAGATATGTCCTTTGGCCAAACAAAAGAGACTTTCCTTTGAAACTCAGAATAATATTGCTTGTTCCATTTTTGATCTTATTCACTGTGATATTTGGGGTCCGTTTCATGCTACATCACATACGGGACACAAATATTTCTTAACAATAGTCGATGATCATTCAAGGTACACGTGGATTTTTCTTTTAAAACAGAAATCTGAAGCACCTTCGGCTATTGAGTCCTTTTTAAACTTGGTTGGAACGCAATTTAATCGCAAGGTTAAAACTTTAAGATCTGACAACGCAAAAGAATTAGTTCTCCATGACTTACTACAAAAACATGGAATTTTGCATCAGTTTTCTTGTGTGAATACACCTCAACAAAATTCTATAGTTGAAAGAAAGCATCAACATTTGTTAAATGTAGCTAGAGCTTTATATTTTCAATCTCATATGTCTCTAGAATTTTGGAGTGATTGTGTGTTAACTGCTGCACATTTGATTAATAGAACACCTTCGATTATATTAAATAATACTTCTCCTTACGAAATTCTGTATGGAAAACCAGTAGATTATACTTATTTAAGAGTGTTTGGATGTTTATGCTATGTAGCTACTTTGTCCTCTCACAGAACTAAGTTTGAGCCGAGAGCTCGAGCTTGTATTTTCCTAGGCTATCCTAATGGTATAAAAGGATATAAGGTAATGGATATAAACACCAAGGAGGTGTTTATTTCAAGGGATGTAAAGTTTCAGGAGAAAGTTTTTCCTTTGTATAAATTGACTGCAAGGTCAGCAAATGACACCTCATCAGATGATTTGCAAGACTTTGTATTACCTAGAGCATACAACATGGATGTTGAGCTACCTGATCCTCCTCAAGACACACCACATGATACTGATACTATTGAACATGCTGAGATTGCAGACACAATAGAACCAGTGCTTAGAAGAAGCACAAGGCACCCACGAGCTCCAGGTTATTTACGTGATTTTCATTGTAATATGTCATGTGATGGTTCATCTTTTTGCATCCTTTGTCAAAGGTGTTGTCTTATGACAAACTAACACCACAATATAGACAATATATACTCTCTACTTCCACAACAACAGAGCCTCAGTTTTATCACGAGGCAATATCAGACAAAAATTGGAAGGATGCAATGATTGATGAATTAACAGCCTTGGAGCAGAACCAGACTTGGACAGTGGTTCCTCTACCCGATGGAAAGCAACCAATTGGTTGTCGATGGGTGTACAAGATCAAGCATGGTGCAGATGGATCAGTCGAAAGGTATAAAGCTAGATTGGTAGCTAAAGGCTATAAACAACAAGAAGGTATTGATTTTATTGATACCTTTTCGCCCGTAGTTAAATCATCCACTGTGAAGGTAATACTTTCTTTAGCTGCTTCACATGCATGGCATCTATATCAATACGATGTTTGTAATGCTTTTCTTAATGGCGACTTATTTGAGGAAGTTTATATGACATTGCCATTAGGATATCAACCAAATGTCGACACTGCTATAAATAGATCTAGCCTTGTTTGTAAATTGCATAAGTCAATATATGGGCTTAAACAAGCCTCAAGGCAATGGAATTCAAAATTTTGCCAAGTGTTATCATGTTTTGGCTTTAAGCAATCACAGTCTGATAATTCTTTATTCATTAAAGGTTCCGGATCTGATTTAGTCATTTTAATCGTATATGTTGATGACATTATAGTCACTGGTCCTTCCTTGCATCATATCACATTAACTAAGCAATACTTGGAGAGTAAGTTCAAAATCAAAGATTTGGGAATTCTCAAGTATTTCCTTGGTCTTGAAATAGCTCGTACTAAAGCTGGAATTTCTGTGTCACAAAGATATTATGCTCTAAAATTACTTGAAGATACAGGTTATTTAGATTCTAAGCCAGCTTCTACGCCGATGGATCCCTAGGTCAAGCTTAATAATACAAGTGGCGACTTGCTTCCAGACCCTTCACAATACAGAAGAATGATTGGACGTTTGCTTTATCTCACCTTCACGAGACCAGATATTACGTTCGCCGTACACAAGCTAAGTCAATATATATCTCATCCTCGACAGCCACACTTGATCGCAGCACATCATTTGCTTCGATATATCAAAGGATCCCCGGGTCAAGGCTTATTCTTTTCAGCTGATTCCACCACACAAATCAAGGCATTTTCTGATTCAGATTGGGGTTCATGCGAAGACACTAGGCGTTCTGTCACTGGTTTCTGTACTTTCCTTGGAAACTCGCTGATCACTTGGCGATCGAAGAAACAAAATACCGTTTCCAAATCTTCTACCGAGGCTGAATATCGCGCTCTCGGGACACTAACCAGTGAGATTTTATGGCTTCAACAGCTTCTTTCAGAGATTGGTGTTTCAAAAACAGACATTCCAGTCATCTACTGTGATAACAAGTCTGCAATCCAACTCGCTTTAAATCCGAAGTTTCATGAGCGGAGCAAACATATCGAGATAGAATGTCACTTCATTCGTCATCAAATACAAAGGGACCTGGTCAAGTTATTACCAGTTCGATCCAATTTGCAGCTTGCAGATGTGTTTACAAAACCTTTGCCGGCGGCTACACTAAGGCATCTCTTGTCCAAGATGTACCTCATAAATATATACGGTTCATCTTGCGGGGGCCTATTAGAGCTGAACAAATAATACTTAATATTTTCCTTTTAATTAGTTAGTTACTATTATTAGTCATCAGTGTCGGTGTATATAGCGTGTATATATATAAGCATGATGTGATCAAAAGGTGTATGATAGATTTTCATTATTCAATTCAATAACATCAGAGTTCTTTTCATTTTCTACAAGAAATGCCGAATCCCTGATAATCGGGTTTGGGGTATATTTTAAAAAACCGCAATACATTGAGTCGGGTTAAATTTCCGATAAAGACCGCCCAAACCGCACCGCGCTCACCCCTAAATAATGTATCGGAAAGAAAATTTTTTCTTTACGACAACGTTACCTCTGAGAAACTTCAAATTTAAAAAAAAAAAATTATTCGAGACGACGGAAACTTCTCTTTGACATCGTAACTCATTCAAAAACGTCAAAGAAGTCTCTTAAATTTGTAGATTTAATCAGATAAGATATGCCCACGTAATACAATATAGATTATTTTTTTTCTGGCGTACGTAATTCCACAACACCACGAAAAAAGCAATACTTCTTACAAAAACAACTTACTCAAAGCTTGGCCGAGAAAATAATGGGATTTTCCGCCGCCTATCTGCCTTCTCTTCATCTCTTTTCCGGTCACGGATTTGGAAAGAAACCACATACTACTTTTAGAGGTATACAATCATTAAATCTGCACTTCTTTTTCAGAACACCGCAAGAGTAGTTATAATCTGAAAAAGGGAGATGAGCAGATGAAAACAAACTGAGTTTACATTTTTCATTTTCTTGATGGTTGCAGCCTACTGTTCAATTTGGCAGAAATAACAAGGATAACAAGAGTATCTCCGCCGTCGAAGGGAGGAGATGGGTGGTGGTCGGAAGATTCCGACCTCCAGAAACTAGACGGTGGCCGCCGAGCGCCGCCTCCGTCGCCCAACAAGGAAGAGATTCTTGCCCTATTTAGGCGTATACAAGCTTCCATATCCGATGGGGAAGGCTCAAATCCCAAGAAGAGAGCTTCAAAGGCAGACGAAGATAATAATAATAATAATAAACCTTCTTCAGAGTCAATCTTGGATGTCCTTCGCCAGTCCAGGACACGTGGCAAAGGTTAGAAAGACGACATACAGTTATATAATCCTCCATGGAAAAAGGTTTTGCGGTGAATCTTCTTACCATCTCTTTTTTGCAGGGAGGAGTATATTGGGCAAGAAAACAGATAAGATGGTGGAGAAAGGTACGAAACCGTTGAGGCCATTGTCGAGCTTCTCAAGAAAGTCTCCAATTCCATTGCCAGGACTTTCGAGCAAGGGAACGGAGTTTGACAGGCAAGAATCGTCTGAAAGAGAAGGTGGAGAAGATCTCAGTGAGAAGAAGCAGATGAGAAGTATGAGGAAATGAAGCTTGCCCAGCTCAAGGAAATCGCCAGGTCCAAAGGGATTAAAGGGTACTCGAAACTCAAGAAGGGTGAATTAGTAGAGCTGCTACTCCAGTCTTAGGCTTCTCTTTCTTTCGAAAGTTTTGCTGCTATGTTCGACCATTTCCGTTTCGAACAAGGATAAAGAGCTTCCCATTGAAATAGTTTTTACATTTCAATCTAAAGCAACAACGGTAGGAGTTTACAGCAACATCAGCACACAAAGTACGTACAGAAGCTAAACAGATGAGAAATAATTTATGATAATAATAAAACGCCTTCGACTGCTCCTTTTGGGGGACGTTATCACCTGGGAAAACTACACACTCATATACTTTCATTACAGAAGCAAGTACATATGAAGATTGTCTTTCCTTTGGAAAATACGAAACGGTCTTGAGGTCGATCATCAAGTTTTGGTACTTAACTGATCGATGTGTGCTTGACTTATGAAACTCACGTCGTCATGCCTTCATAAGAGGCGAAAAAATGCATCCCCATTTGCCTCTTAATATGGTCGGGTATCAACTTGTTGATGAGCTCGGGAGATGCATCTGAGAGCTGTAGAACACAGAAAATTAAGACAGGCGAATGAGCGCTGAACATATCATAGGATGTAAGGATCTTTCCAAGATAAGATAATTTGGGTTTCTTGTTTGGGCATATACTAAGTCGAAATTCCTCATCAGAATCATATATGGAAGGCGTCGACGATAAATGTAGATAAGATACCTCTTGTTTGAAGTCGAACAAAGGGGGAAGTGGACGACCATTGGGCAACTTAACATTGACTTCACGAAGCTCGTCGAAGAAGGGATGCGCGCATGCCTCAAGCTGTAAGAAGTGAGAAAAAATAGATCATACGTAATACTACATCAGCTGCAAATCAGATAATAAAATAAGATGCAACGACTTTGATGATGAAGATGTATGATACTAAAGAGATATCTGTAAAAGGAAAGCATATAGAACTAGAAACTCACTGCCGTGCAACGCAGATTAGGCGAGTACTGAAGCAATCTAGAGGCAAGGTCTATAGCTTCTGGAGGCATACGCTTTTGAAATATCTGAAAAGTTCGAATTCAATGAGCAATGGTTGTTTGAAAAACGAAAAAGAAAAAAATAAGGAAAGCTGTTTTAAACTAATGCGGAATGGACAGATAAGCACAAAACGCCAAAATGAAACTAATTAAAAGAAGAAACTAATTTGCTGCTGTTACCTTGTGCCAGGGCTGGCCCTTAATCTGAGGAAACCTAAAATCGTTGTAGTTTGGATTCATACAACGTACTTCCTCTCTTGTTGGAGTTCCAAGAACCTGTAATAAGAAAAAAAATATCCATTACAAAGTCGAATTGATAGTACAGAAAATCGTTAGCAAGAAAAGACTTTAAAGGGACATTTGGAGTACCTTGATGATCTCTACAAGCTGATCAACGGTATTTTCCCCGGAAAACAAAGGCTGCAGAAATTTTTCGACATACAACTTAGAAAAAAAAGGGATAGATGAATAAACTATGAAAAAAAATTCAACTTTGAATGGCACCGCGCACCTGGCCTAGAAGAAGCTCAGCAAGTATACAACCAACTGACCAAATATCGATCGAAGTTGTGTACTCTGCTGCACCGAATATGAGTTCAGGCGCCCGATAAAATCTCGAGCAGATATATGATATATTTGCTTCGCCTTGGACCTGATAAGACATAATCGATTTTTTGTAAAATTTCCATATATATACTCGAGCAATTATACGTCAATGTAAAATAAATATACAATCTGTTCTTACCAATACTTTTGCACTCCCAAAGTCGCAAATTTTCACCTGATGTGTAATGGGATCAACCTACACAAAAAACAAAACACACAGTAAAGATATCAACATAAGAACAATGATGTGTTTTTTTGTGCTTTTCATAGCAAACTTATATATGCATACCAAGACATTTTGAGGCTTCAAGTCTCTGTGGCACACTTTAGCAACAGAATGCATGTAAGCCAACCCTCTAAATATCTGCAAAAGGCATACAAATCCCAGATTAACACGTCGTAAAAAGAAACATAGGAATACATCATTCGAACAGATCAGCGAGTAAGAAAGAAATGAGATTAAACTCTAACTTGGTAGGTGTAAAGCTTGACATAAACAAGGGGCATCCTCTGGCCCACGCTGTTGTACTGCTGAAGAACATGGAACATGGATTCTGGGACGTACTCCATGACTAAGTTTAGGAAGAGCTCGTTCTTAGTCGTAGTTGAGTAGAAACAGTTCTTCAATGAAACTATGTTGGGATGATCCATAGTCCTCATCAGCTGCAATTCACGGCTCTTGTATCTTCGGTCTTGTAATACCTTCTTTATTGCAACAGTTTCGCCGGTTTCTATACATTTCGCCTATACAGAGGCATCACGATAATTAAAATACAAAATACGAAAAAAAAAAATGCAGATAATTTAGACAGATTAGCGCTTAAGGGGCATGGATAAACGTACCTGAAATACAACTCCAAACGAACCATTGCCCACAACTCTCTCTGCCATATAGCTAACAGTCTGTATAAAAATGCCATAAGATCATGGAGAAGAAAAGAAATCATCGATAGTTCTTACGTTCGGAAGGTTTATGATGGCACAAACAAAACTAATGATCAAATCAACACATAGAGGAAGCTATGCTGGGCAAAATGCTAAGGAGAAAAGCACGTAATAGTCACGAATTCATCGATTGAGAAAATCATTGTTCTTATCAAAGTAAACATTCATAAGCTATCAACTACATGATACTCGATTACTAAGAATATAAATGGATTCACCTGCTTAGGTTCTCCATTCTTGCCGCCCGTGGTAATAGAAATTATGTGACCGGCGACAGCATCATTGCCGTCCATTACATGGCCTGATATCTACAGGTTAATCGAGTGAAATTAGTATCAAGAATTGTGGCTTTGAGCAAAACGATGATATTTAAGTTAAATAATCAGCTGACTTGAGCTGACTATAGAAGGAAGATAGTCAGCCATACAAGATCTTTGCAGACCCAATATTTATCAGATCAAGAATCATGAACCCAATAGCAACAAGTAATTGATTTATATACAAAGTAAGAAGGGACAAGGCAGAGTAGTTTGGAACTAGCCAAACATCAGGTGGAGAAATCAAACAAGAAATAGGCAAACTTTACCAAAAATTCAGCTACGAAGTTAAAGATCTGAACTTTTTTCACCACAACCGTGCTGAAAAAAACAGATCTTTCCAGGTAAAAGAAAGAAACAGATCTGCAATTTCTTGAAGATTCGAAAGACAAGAAGATAGACTTGGGCAGAAGAAAAAAAAGTACTTCACACGAATCGCATTTCTTGAGCAAGAAACTGAAGAAGAGAGAAACAGACAAAGCTTGAAAAGTGGGGAAAGTAAAGAAAGGCCCTTTACCTTATTATCGTCAGCCATTGTACGAACAGGGACGCCTTCAAGTTTTTTGCATAACTGAAAGAGGAAAACAGAACAGAAAGGAGAAGAAAAAAGAAAAGGAAATGTCGAATTTTTTCAACTAATATAGCTGGCGAAAAGCATCGAGTCTTCGTCCACTGGTCATAATTATCGGTGAAAGCCAAAAGAAAGACTCAGCAAGAGAATGGCCCCATAGACCAAAACACCAATCGCATGTGATTACAGCTCTGCTTTCTTACACTTTGTCCTCTCTCTCCTCTCTCTCCTCTCTCTCTCTCTCTCTCTCTCTCTCTCTCAATTGTGCGGTAAACTATACAAACAGCCCCTCATAATGTTGCCTAATTACATAGACGCGTTTGACTTCGGCTCTGTCTTTTGATTTCTTGAGAAAATTATTGGCCTGTCCATCCATAGCTCGAAAAGTTCCAATCTTTGCCGAAGATTGGTGAATAAATATGACAAGAGAGCAGAGAGGTATTACAGAAAGCAGAGAATTATTACAGACTTAAAGAAGGAAATGAGGTGAATCTTTCAAGAAACGAACACAAAGCAACAGAACAGCTATCCTATTGAATGCATACATTAGCCCTTCAATCTCCTGCTAAAGATCCACCACAGCAGATTCGTAAGAGAGTTCCCATCGTCGTAGCCCTTCAATCTCCTCACCCTATCCAAAGCACCTTCCTTGTCGTAAATCCCTTGCAAAGCATACACAAATCCCTTCCAACCTTCACCTACGCCTTCCCTACGCAAAGCAGGCCAAGTCCAACTCACAAGCTCCCTCGCAAACCTTACATCAGAAAACAGAGCTTCAGTAATCGGCGAAATAGGCAGCAACTGAATCCCAAGCCTACATTCCCTCCAAGAGGCTGGTGCAAACCATAGCCCGCTATCTTTCTTATTAGACCACAAAACTCCTACGACTCGATTCTCTCTGACGAATTCCTTGGGATACAAATCACTTCCCTCTTTTACGTGCCACCATGTCTTTGCAGCATGGATTTCCAAGGCTGTCAAAGTTGACGCTAACGAAACAAGGTTGCTATCTCCAAAGGCTAAGCCCATCAAAGAAGCAGAGTAATATGCGTTCACCGCTTCGCTAATGCTCTGTTGGTTACGGCCATCAGCGAATTCAGTGAGCCCGCCTGCCCAAGAATGCAGTTTCCATAGGTCGAAGCACCTCAGGCATGTGTAGTAGCAATCTGAGCTCTGTTTCATGCCTAAGCTCATGTAATCTGCCATTAGAGCGTAGGCTTTGGACCTGTACTCCGTTCCCCAGGCGGAATCGAACTTTGCAAGGACAGCGATTCCATAGACAAAGTACCCCAGGTGGTAATGGTGATTGTTGTAGATTCCAAACCCAAACTCAGCTCTGTCATCTTGCGAGCCTTGCCTGGTCACGATCCCGCCCCATTTAGGATCGTAGAGGAAACCGTTTGGACCAAAAGTGCCCTCTAACCATGGCTCGATCGTCTCTTTCAAGAACTTAACTACGACGGGAATTGCATCGAAATGGCCCACCTCCTCTGCAATCAGGGCCAGCCTTGCAGCTCTGGCGACTAACTTCCCGTAGAAATAGGATGAAGATGTGGTTGCAGAGCAAGAATCTAACGCCTTCACATCTTTCACAAGTACTTCTTTAATCTCTGAGTAGGAATCTTCATCGACGCCATTGACAGAGTGCCAAGTAACAGATATGGGATCGCTCTTTAGCACCCAAGAATCCCCAACAACGAAGACAAGCTGACCGTCCATACTCTCATACTTAAGATCATCCAAAACGGTCACAGAGCAATCGTTCTTGGACAAAAGCTTTAGATGCAAAGGATGTGCCAGCATTAACAAATCCCCCTTCCCTCTCTTCCCCCACTTGTACTCCAAACAATAAGGCCTGTTAAAAGAAGCATGGCCACTCACAGGATAACACGAGCTGAACCTATCAAGAAAACTCTCGAGCCTTCCATCACGATTGGGCAATGCAGCAATTCTAATTACGCCAAGAAAGGGATCAGAATTTATGCAATTAGCCCCGCCAAGGCTCAATTTTATCGGCGAGGATGCATAGAGTTTCCACACCTGATTGTTACTCAGCTTAATCACATACTTCTTGCAAGAGCTATTAGGAGTAGGACTGAGGTCAAGAACGGCATGAACTGTGGATATAGACAGTCTGCTATTTTCCACACCAAATGTTATAAATGGACTCCCTCTGACGAGAAAGAACCTTAGCCCACACGAAGGGAAGTCTAGGGTTACGCTTAGATCACTGAAAAAGGAAACGAGATGGGCTGAACTGTTACTCCATGGGATTGGATCGTCCCCAGCAGAAATGACTATGTCCTCTGTAAAAACCTCGTATACGAAAGCCGAGTTGTTGAACTTATTGGGATAGCAAACCCTCAGCTTTGAGTCTTTGGATCTGATCAAGTAGGGGTGTATGTACTCGGGTTGGTCGCCGTTCTCCAACACGTAATTTTGAAAGAATGAGTTGGTGGGCAATGGCTTGTTGAGAAGCTGCGGCGAAAAGAACGCCGAAGGGTCGGGCAAGACCGTCGACTTCGCTTTGGGGAAGGGGTGCGGCGGCGGCGACGGCGACATGGTGGCGACTGTGCTGTGAAGACGGCGGCGATTGTGATGCTAGTGATATATTGACTCTTCGTTTTTATTGAGGGGGGAGGAATTTATAGTGGGATGGTTTCCAATTCCAGTCCAAGCGACGTCTTAATGTTAAGCGTGACTGTGCATATTTCCAAGAAGATTGGGATCGTTCCCTCTTTAGTTTAGTCTGTCGAACTTCCATTGCATTATTATCATCAATGATTATTATTTTCTTTTTAGAAAATAGGTTCTTGTTCATAGATAGGGTAGGAAATGCGTCATGCATGGTTTAGATTGGGATATAAATCGATTCGAATGAAGTTGTAGTAATTTGAATATTTGAGGAGTCAGTCTTGATATGGTCTCAACTGAGATGGACCAAGAAAAATGAAAAATGAAGAAAGGGCCAACAAAGCCCACCGAAAAGAAGAGCCCATGATAAAGACAAATCTGAGAGGAGGGAACTGCAAGGACCTGACGGATACTGGCACGGACCGGGCAAAGGAGAAAGAACGCTCGGGTATCCAGATGAAGGGATAGTGGAAGGAAGGGAAAAAAGAGTACAAGGACGCGTGTCATCCTATCAGAGGAAGATATCACTGGGTACCTCACTGTAGCTGCCACAGAAGTCAATCCATCAAGCAACCCGTCACTTTTTCTGCAGCCCTTAGGTCGTACGTCCCCCGGAAAACCTGGAGCCTAGCATCCAACAGGCGGCGGGGAGCTACTATAAAAGGAGGACTTAACCATATTCTCTGGGATCGAACCCTTTTCACAGAGCATTCATATAGTAGTTTCTCTCTAAATATCGCAAACGTATTTTCTGCATTTAAGGAGTGAACGTGAGGATTAGCTGTGTGTGTAAAGTGTTATTACTTAGTGAAAGGGAGTTCCCAGCGCCCCGTGGACGTAGAATCCAACAGGATTCGAACCACGTACATCCTTTTGTTCTTTTCGTTTACGTCCCAGCATCAACAACACCTCGCACACCTAGAAAACTGCATAACGATTAATCTACCGCTAACTAAGTATCTAGACACCCCACACATACAAATATCGTTGATTGGGTTGGCCCCATATCAAGTCTTATTCTATAAAAGCAGAATTTTGGAGAGGCTGATGCACAAGTCATATTTTGTTAATAAGCACCAATATAATATCTCTCCAATATTATTCTTTTTATATGATTGTTGTTATTGATTTCAGCCGAATTCCTAAGGTTTTCTCTAACCAAACATCAAACATTTAGGGCCCAACCCATCAATGGTTCTGGTATGTTCTCATCTTTCTGTCTTGATCTCCCTCTTTCCTAAGGAACGAACGGTGCATAGAGAACAAGGTTGTAAAAAGCGCTAGGCGCTAGCTAGGCGCCGAGGGGGGCCTAGCGCCTAGGCCGTCTAGGTGGGGCCTAGGCGGAAATTATACGGTTAGCCTAGTTTTCCATAAATATATCAAAACATGTCAACATTTCAAAACAATACAACATCAATGTTGCTCAAAATACTTCAATTCAACAAAATACATCAAAACAAGATCTTGCATTCAAAATAAAAAAGTCAAAATATTATGAAATAATATAGATTTCATCCACGGGGAACACTTTTACTAGTCCAACCAACATTTCTCCTGCAATTTATACAAGAAATAGCGAAACAATTAATAGATGAATCAATTTTGTCACTCCATAGCAAGATAGCTCGAAAGACACTACAATCAATTTTGGCACTTTGGGAATTTCTTAACCCTTACCTAGCTGTGTCACGGCGGGCAACAACAGAGGTGGCGGCACGACGCGCAGGTGGCGGCACGGCGCGGCAGATGGCGGCACGGCGCGGCAGATGGAGGGTGGCGGATGGGGAGCTTAGAGAAAGAAAGTATCGCAGATCTGAAATTGAACTCTGTTCTGATTTTTCATTTTTATTATTAATTTCTTTTCTTAAATGGGCCTCCATTATGGACTTAAGCTTCTTTATTCAATTTTGATTTTTTTTTTATATGGGCCGATTAATCGGCCCATTACTCGGTCTAGGCGCCGATTACGCGGTCTAGGCGCCGATTAGTCGGGAGCAGCGATTTTCACGTCCGAATAGCCATTATTCGCCTCGGTGGCCGGCGCCTAGCGCCTAGGCGGCCGCCTAGGCCGTTTTTTACAACACTAAGAGAAGTAGGGGAAATTTAGACAAGCTGTGTACGGGAAATCAGGCGAGGCAAAGCTTTTGGAGCACGATTCTGAGGAGTTTCTAGTCTTAGCTGACCTTAGGAAGGTAATCGACATGTTGGACGTTTCCATTAAGTTAGGCTCTTCGAAAAAGTTCAGCTAGCGCAGTCTCTGTTATCTGCGTTTTTGACCTAGCTAGAGGTATCAGATTCCCCTGAAACTTGTTTCTGTGGAAATTTAACACTCTTAGGTTTTCATAGCTGCTGAAATCGGTTCAATCCTATCATTCCTCGAATTTTGGTGAATTTTTTAGCTTAACAGCGAAGCTGGAAAAGTGCTGTTTTCTGAAAAAAAAAAAAAACTGCTATTGCGTTGATAGAATTTCTGAATTTTGACCCATCTCTACTTATCCGATTGCTTCGAAACCAGTTTCTACCGAAAGCTAACTTTCTCACCTGTCCATAGCCACTAGAATCAGCTCAATCCGATAATTCATCATTTTTATACGAATTTTCGAAGTCCATAGCGAAGCAGGAAATTTCTGACGTTATTGTGATGCGCAATTGCTGTTTTTCGTGATTTTGACCCGTGTAGGCTGTCGATTTATCTAAAACCGGTCCCATTTGAGAGCTAACCTTCCCAACTTTCCATAGCAATTTGAACCATCTTAATCCGAGGGTTGCATGAATTGTTAGGAATTATTGAAGTTTCTGCCGTAAAACAGAAAATATTCTGCCGTACTTAAAGGAAATTCTCACAACTGATATTAAAGGTGTTTGTTATCATCTTGCTAGGCGAAGGGACGCCAGCCGAGGGCTCGAGGTTTAGCTTCGGGTCTTGGGAACGCTAAACCTTGACAAGTGAGTGGGTGATACGGGGACGCCTTCCTTCACGGAACGTGTGGACCTCGTTGAGTCGTTTTATTGCGTCATTCTAAGTCCTTGGTTTAAGTCGTACTAATTTATGGGATAACTTCTGCATTGGGGATAATGAGTCTTGCCGGCTATAGGGTATTGATATCTATTGGGGTTGTTGTATAGATTTGCGATGTGTTGGACCGATGATTGTGTGAGTCCTAAATGTGACGTGGTGATGTGATACTACTTGTTTGGCTTGATTTATAATGCGGATTGTCGTCTGTGTTGGTCTTGGTTGTTGCATAACTTGGTACCAGGTAGTAGTAGTAGCTCGAATGGCCACGTTCGGGTGAGTGAGAGTGGCAAAATCGAGTAGTAGCCCGCGGTTCGGCATACCTGGGTGAGTGAGGCCCAACGATTGCACCCTTCTCGTGCCCACTATTGATGATAGTCGAAGGGTGGTCGTTGGGGAGATTTTGGCCAACGTCACCGTGTGTGGGACATGCATATGTCTTAGTGGTGGTTGTGTCGTTTAGTTTCATGGTCTACAGTACGGTGACGGACTCGTCTGAGCTCTCGGAGGGGAGTTTGGTTCGAGGGAGGAGTGACCACCCACGCGTCGTTGACGTGACTCTGTGGATTATATTGGTTTATGTGTACGTCTTGAGGCGGTCTTTCTAATATTGATTTTATGAGTGATGACGTGATTAGATGGTTATCGGGTTGTCGTAGAAGATCCGCCTTCTGGAAGAGAAAGTGTGTTCGTATTATCGCTAGTAGTTTGCTCACGCCATTATTTATATTCCCCTTCCAGGTTGTCGATGTTCCTTGGACGTGCCATTTTTGCGATCGTACTTCCGCTGCCGTTTTCTCCATATTGGGTATAGAGTCTTCTTTTGTTGGGTCCATTGGTAGTGTTGTTTTGGAAGGAGATTTTATTGTAAATTCATTCCTTCGTTTGATCGATTTGGCGATATAGTGTGATATTTTGTAAAAATCGTCCCTGATATATATATATATATATATATATATATATATATGTGTGTGTGTGTGTGTGTATGTTTGTTCGTTTGATTTCCTCCTCGTGTTTTATTGTCTTCCTAAGATAAACGAATGGATATCGAGCCTTGCGTTTATTGAGAAACGCGGCGACTGTCGCGCCTGTGACGCGGGTCGGGTCGTGACGACCAAACTATATATTTTGTTGACAAAAAAACTTCTCTTAACAATTGTAGGAAAAAAAAGTCGACCTAAATACCAAAAGACTGTTAATGGTTATGTAAGTGACTGTTAAACTACGATGTTTTTTACTTCGATGACTAGAATTAGTATCTAATATATAAAATAAGTTGCTTGTATTATATATAGCAGACGACTTGTCTTGCCTAGTTTGATCATAAAAAGGATCGATAAGTTTTTTTTAGGCAAAATTATGAAAATTGGTAACTAAGTATACCATTTTTTTTATTTTCGATCATTATACTTGTCGGTTACAAAACTATGCGACTAAGTATGTATATGGTAACAAAATTGGGTCAATAGTTACAAAATTGGTCACTAAATATGTATATTGTAACAAAAATAGGTCACTAAGTATGTATATTGTTACAAATTTGTGTCACTAAGTATGTATGTAATAACAAAAATGGTCAGTGGCCCAATTTTATTACTATATACGTACTTAGTGACCTAATTTTGTAAATGACAAATATAGTGACACAAGATCGAAAATTGGCAATGACCCATTATATAATTTTCCCTTTTTTATTTAATCAAAACACAATTTTAACAAAGTTTTATTTATATGTTTTTATAGTGTTTGTAACCCATTTGACATTTGTCTCCCTAATAGTACTTAATTCAATCGCCAAGGTTTAACTTTATGAAAATTGATCTCCAGGGATTACGTGGTAGATACCGAATGACACGTCAAGCTCACATTCAGAAGCCCGACAAATGAATATTTTTTCTATGTGATAGGGGTGACCTATCCAGCATGCCTTCTGACCTGACAACCCACAAAGAACAGAGTAGGAGGCTGGGTCTGAAGGAGGCAAGGACTATGTACGAGGTTCGACAAAGACAAGGCACGAAGGTGTTATCTGGAGGAGCTCGGGAGATATTCCACAGAGCTACGGAACTATTCAGAAGGGCCAAAGGAAGTGCCCGAGAAGGACTAAATGTGAGACTCGACTAGAGGCAATGTACGAAGGTGATGTTGGGAGGAGTTAGGGAGATATCCCAGGAAGCTACGGAGCTATTCGGAGGGAACTAATGAAGTAATAGAGAGAACTAAGGAAGCGACCGGGAGACCTGACGAGGGAGAGCAGTACGAAACCCTAGCCGCCCCTACAGTATAAATAGCGTCTTTTATCCATTTTACACCATCTTCCACACGCCCCACACACACTAGCACACCAAGAACACACACACATGTCCTCTCTCCCTCTCTTTATCTTATTTCTATTGTTTAGAGCTGAGAATCGCTTGTAAACATGAGGCAATGCGAGATTGAGTGTGTAATCCTCCTCGATTAATAGTGAATATTCTCCGGCGGCCCGTGGACGTAGGATTCACCCGAATCCGAACCACGTAAATCCTCGTCTCTTTCCTTTTTATGTCTTTTCTCGTATATTCGATCTACGATTTCATCCGAACCGACCCTCACCTTAATTTCCGGACCATAAATCTTGTTGATCGGGGTCGTAACCCGCATCGCTATGGTTATTTCACATTACAACATATAAACATACGTTTAAGCGAGCCCATTAATTCAATTCGATTTGTTCAAAACTACGTAGAGTAATTGAGGAAGTTTGGGTTTTAAATAGAGCTGTCAAATTGGCGGGGCGGGCCGGGCCGGCCCGCCGCCCGCCAAAGCCCGCCGTTTGGCGGGGCGGGGCGGGCTAGCCCGCCATCTGGCGGGCCCTAAAAATAGGAGCCCGCCCCGCCCCGCAGCGGGCTGCGGGCCCGACGGGCCAGGCCCGCCCATTTTTAAAAAAATTAATATTATTTAATCTAATTTAAATATTTTAATTTATTAATAGTTTTTCATTAAGTAATGAATTTATTAAAAAAGAAATATGCAATTAATTATTTATTAATTAATAAACATGATAATAATTAGACATAATTAATGATTTATTAATTAAATATCTAACTAATTTAATATTTATTATAGATTTAGTATATATTATATAAATTATATATAATACCTTAAATTGGCGGGCCGGCCCGCGGGCTAGCCCGCCCCGCCCCGCCTAAGCCCGCGGCCCGCGCGGGCTGGCCCGCTCAGGCCCGCCCTTCAGCGGGCCTAAAAAATCTCAGCCCGCCCCGCCCTTTTAGCGGGCCGGCCCGCGGGTCACGGGCCGGATTGACAGCTCTAGTTTTAAAATAAGGAAAAAAATTGAGGAGGTTTGGTTACAAAAACGTACGTAAATTGTATACGTAAGCAAGCGCGTGACACACCGTCATTGGACAATTTATTACATAATTGAAATGTCGCAACCTGAATGAAGTGCGTCGTTCAACTAAACTACAATCAGATACGTAATTTATAAATTAGAATAAAAAAGCAATACCATGAAAATACTATTCTTTCATCACAAATCAAATCTCAAGTCTCAACAACTTTTACGTTTCTAATTTCCCATCTTTCTTTACTCGATTTAGAATAACATATTTAATCTAAGATAACCGTTGCAATCATTAACGCAGTCATAAAAATACATTCATGGTCCAGCTGTTGGCCGGCGACATAATAGTAGTAACTTCAAGAAAAAACGTGATATTATTTATTTATTTATTACAAAATCAAATTTTCCAATAAATCGTAAATTACGAAGAATCTATACATTAAATCCCTTTCCATATAACGCAAACACAGCCATACACTCAAAATCATTTGATCGATTTTCACCCACAACACACATTTCCGTCGCCGCCGAACGACGATGTCCATCAATCTCAACGCTTGTTAGACCTTAGAACTCACCTCAATTTCTCGATTTTTTGCCGAGCTTCAATGGCGGCGCAGGCCCCAAACCCTCCGAAGAAGAGCGTAAAGGAGATCGGCACAGGCACGCTGCTCCTCAATCGCTACGACGTCGGAAAGCTCCTCGGCCAGGGGACGTTCGCCAAGGTCTACCACGCGAAGAACGTCAAGACCGGCGAGAACGTTGCGATTAAGGTCATAGAGAAGGAGAAGATCCTCAAGGTCGGCCTGACGGCGAACATCAAGCGCGAGATCTCGATCCTCCGCCGCGTACGGCACCCTAACATCGTCCAGCTCTTCGAGGTGATGGCCACGAAATCGAAGATCTACTTCGTGATGGAGTACGTCAGGGGCGGCGAGCTGTTCAATCAGGTCGCCAAGGGGAGGCTCAAGGAGGAAACCGCGCGGAGGTACTTCCAGCAGCTGATCTCCGCCGTCGCGTTCTGCCACGCGCGCGGCGTCTACCACCGAGATCTGAAGCCGGAGAACATACTCCTCGACGACGACGACAACCTCAAGGTCTCCGATTTCGGACTGAGCGCGATCTCCGAGCAGATCAAGCAGGACGGGCTCTTCCACACCTTCTGCGGCACCCCTGCCTACGTGGCGCCGGAGGTTCTGTCGAGGAAGGGCTACGACGCCGCCAAGGTGGATATATGGAGCTGCGGTGTCATCCTCTTCGTTCTGATGGCAGGTTACCTTCCGTTTCAGGACAAAAACGTCATGGCCATGTACAAAAAGATCTACCGCGGGGAATTCCGCTGCCCTAGGTGGTTCTCCGGCGAGTTAGCCCGCCTCTGCCGGCGGTTGTTAGACACAAATCCCGTGACTAGGATTACAATACCCGAAATAATGGAGAACAAGTGGTTTCGGAAGGGGTTTAGCCACGTGAAATTCTACTTCGACGACGACAAGCTTTTCACTGCTGGTGGAGATTCCAATAAGGTTAGTAAAGAAGCAATCGACGACATAGATTTACTGTCCGATCAATCCCTGTCCGAGACAGAATCGGAGCTGGAAAGCAGGCGGAGGATAAACAGAGGGAACCTCCCAAGACCAGCGAGCTTGAACGCATTCGACATCATATCGTTCTCTCAGGGGTTCGACCTCTCTGGCCTGTTCGAGGAAGGAGCCGACGGCGGTGGGGCCCGATTCGTTTCGGGCGCGCCCGTTTCTAACATCATATCGAAATTGGAGGAGATTGCGAAGTTGGTGAGCTTTACGGTGAGGAAGAAGGATTGCAGGGTGAGTCTTGAAGGCACTAGGGACGGCGTGAAGGGGCCGCTGACGATTGCTGCTGAGATTTTCGAGCTTACGCCTTCTTTGAGGGTGGTCGAGGTGAAGAAGAAGGGCGGGGATAGAGGAGAGTATGAGGAGTTCTGTAACAGGGAATTGAGGCCGGGGCTGCTGAGCCTTGGTTTATCGGAAGCTTCTTCTTACCTGCCCTCGGATACGGAGTAGAGGCGAAGGAGCGGGCAAACGAATCGAAAGAGTATGTGTTTCTTACTTGCATATATATTTGCCCTTTGATGTATAAATTGCTTTCTGCACAAGGGTTATATGATGTGATGTGTTATTATGGAGTAGTAATGGAAGTTGGATTCATGATGTTCTGTGTTTTTTTGCTTCAGATTTTGTTATAGATAGAATTGGGAGAGACATGTTATTTACTTGTAAGAGCAATAACAGCCTTCTTCTTGTCCTAAACTAAAGGTAGTAACACTGAGCTGGTGAGTTGATGAATTACTAATGGCTTCAAGTTTGTGTTTTAATTTGAGATTTGTGTGGTCGGTCATTGGTTGGCGTAATTCAATGTTGATTTGGACGTTTAATATTGGCACTAGGAATAAACCATAGACATAAATATACCCTCTTATACGATGTTAGACAATAGTTTTGGCAGAAAATACTTTGATGTAAAGGCAAAAACTCGAGCTGTGTTCTTGAATCTTGATAAAATAATAATAAATGAACTATTTTTAACCAATGGCCAATTTTATTAAAATTGGGTTAAGTTGCCTACTAGAATAGTAAACGAGTCTCACATAAATTCGACCCAACCCATTCTCGTCAATTGGATCAGTCTATTATTTTATCTTATTTAAGGCATAAAAAGATGACCCATTTTTGAATTGAAATCGTTGACGTGTTGATGACATGTCGATGATGTAATTAGGATAAAAATGATCAATCAAATTATCTAATGAATACTTGTTCATGGCTCACGCATCTACATTTATTTTTTCCTTCTGTCCCCCACAACAGATCGTAACGCAACAATTAGATAATAATTTTTTAATTATTGATTCTGTCCTATTAATGTTTATATAATCATACTTAAATTTATATTAGTTTTATTTATAGAAAAATTGCTCTTCCGTAGGCCGGTGGCGGTGAGAGTTCATTAGTAGGAAGTTCATCTCTAACTTGGTAGGGGGCCAAACGAAAGAGGTGAAATATCTAAATTTACATTAATACCAAATTCTATAACATTATCAAAATAACTTAGTCATCTTAATATAGTGCATATAAGAAAATATTCTACCTAAATATACCGGCAATTAAAATCACCAGAAATTCCAATGCTACTAACAACTTACGTTAGGCACCTCTTATGTGACACTTTCATGTGTCATTGAATATAAGAGGTGATGTAGCATTGATTGATACCTTACTTTCCAAATCCAAAAGTGAGTTACCTTCACTTCAATGGATATTATATATTAATAATTGGTATGATTAATATTTTCAAACTCCAACGGGATTTACCTTCACTTCAATAGAATACGATCACGGCGTATGACGAACGGGCTTTCAGCCCGGGCCTCGGTCTACAGATTCTCACATGAGTTTGAAACGTAATTTTTGGTTTGATCTCTAAGTGATGAATAATAATAATAACAATAATAAGAATAATAATTGTAATTGCACGTGAGTCATCATTGTTGAATTAAATAATATACCCGATTACATTATTGTGCGTTAGATTTTTCATGCATGTCCCGAGCTTTGATCTGATGTGCATGCATGCGCAGTTATAAGTGATTGATGCATAGCCGCGCTCTCACATTTGATGGCATCTCTTTTGAATTCAATCATAGAACTACTTTAGAATGATATATCTTTAGGGTGGTGGAGGTGAAGAAGAAGGGTGGGGATAGAGGCGAGTATGAGGAGTTTTGTAACAGGGAATTAAGGCCGGGGCTGCTGAGCCTTGGTTTATCGGAAGCTTCTTCTTACCTGCCCTCGGACACGGAGTAGAGGCGAAGGAGCGGGCGAAAGAATCGAAAGAGTATGTTTTTTCTTACTTACACACACACACACACACACACACACACACATATATATATATATATATATATATATGTTTGCCCTTTGAATGTATAAATTGCTTTCTGCACAAGGGTTATATGATATGATGTGTTATTGTGGAGTAGTAATGAAGTTGGATTCATGATGTTCTGTGTTTTTGGCTTCAATTTTTTGTATAGATAGAATTGGGAGAAACATGTTATTTACTTGTGTAAGAGCGACCAATAACAGCCTTCTTCTTCTTGTCCTAAACTAAAGGACCTCTTAGACCATCTCCAACCGAGAAACGCATTCTCAAACTCAATAGATTATTTTGTAATAGTTACTTCCCCAATTTTATAATATCAATACTAATCACATATTTTACAACTTTACAAATTAGACTACAAATATTATTTTAGCTTTAATCATAAAACATTAATAAGGTTAAATGGACTACAATTAAATGATAAATATATTGTAAATTGTTCTTATAATATAATCTTTCTAATATGGTTCCGAGTGTGGCATCAAAAAGATTTTACGATATATACAATACTATTTTTGAATAATGAAAATAAAATCCGAAAAAAAAGAACAAAAAGAAAAATCGAGCTAAAATGGCCGCCGCCACATGCTCGCTTCTCTCTCTCTCTCTAAACCCGCCATTGTCATCGTCTTCACAAAATCTAAACTTTCCCATATCCATACGCCATCAGCCAAGAAGAATCGCACAACTATGGCTGTTTTTTTTTTTCAAAATACCCATTTCTTCTTCCAAGGGTTCAACTGCCTGTTGGAGATCTCTCGGTGGAGCTACGTTGTGTGATTTCGGATATCTCGGCAGGGAGCCGCCGCAGAGCTTGAGCCTCTAAAAAAAGGAAACATGGAAATGCACTAGTAGAAAGTTAATCTTAACGGGTTTTGCCTATTTTCTTGATCTGCCCTTCGGTAGCTTTTCCTGACACAATTACACATATACATAAAAAGAAGGAAATTGAGGACTCCAGTGCAATTTAAGAAGTTGCATCGCATTATCGCATATTACTGAACAAAACGCAAAAATGCGTTTTTGTAGGTGATAGAAATTAAAAATCCCATTTTGAGTTTGATTTTTGGTATCGGTTGGAGTAAATTTATTATTTTTTTTTTTGTTTTTCAGTCCAGTAGGAGATGCTCTTAGACAATAAAATACTTTGGGTGTGTCTTTAAACTTTAAAGAACAGGTTGTAAAGGCAAAAACTCAAGCTGTGTTATTGAATCTTGATAAATAATAATAAATGAACTCTTTTTAGGTGAATCTACATAAAAATTCCCATTTATATAAAAGGTTTGCGAGTCAGTGCTCCTGTCAGAAATTTTTTTATATAAGTACTCGTTCGATGTATGTACCATTTTTCAGTCTTGACGTACCTTTTTATATGTGTATTACGTACCACGTCAAGCGTTTGACCCGTATATGGTACCTATATTCGTTATATATGGTACCTCAATGTGTTATATGATATACCATTTTCTCACTGTATTATGTACCACAACATGTTACTCTATGATACCTAAATGTGTTCTATGACGTACTTGCGGCGGAACGGTACCAATGTGTAAAACGTTTATTCTAATAGGTACTTACCAATGTGTATTTTTATGTAGACTCCCCCTCTTTTTAACCAATGGCCAATTTATTAAAATTGGTTTGAGTTGCATATTAGAATCGTAAACGAGTCTCACATATATTCGACCCAACCCATTCTCGCCAATTGAGTCAGTCTATTATTTTATCGTAGGCATAAATATGTCCCATTCTCAAATTATCTAATGAATACTTACATGTTCACGGGATCCACGATTATTTTTCCTTCGGTCCCCACGACAAATCCTAACGCAACAATTAGATAAGAACTTTTTGGTAGAGAAATCGGACTGAAATCGTAATGCCCACGGTGAATTCTTGTGATTAAATCGAGTTTGAGATAGATTGTAACACACGAACACAGAATAAGAAATTGGCAAACGATATACGTGGTTCCAACTTCCGACTTACTCCACGAGACCAAGAAAGGTATTTTATTCCTTGAGGCGAATCGAAATTACAAGCTCACACACATTTACAGAGCACACACGAATCAACTCTACTGTGTTTCTACTTGTTAGGATTGTGTAACGGGTGATAGAGGAGGGTGAATAACACCAGTCACAAATTTTTGCTCTTTAGTGGGTTTCACGTCCTGTTAGAGAGTGAAATCAGTTTCCAATCTTCAATCAAAGACAAGCACATAATACAGTGGGCTTTGATCAATGTGTGGCAGTTTTTGTAAGTGGGTGATTTGGTCCGATTTTGGCGAGTAGAGGTGGTTGAGGCATTTTGTTGAACACCTTGAGTGTGGGTATTTGGAGTGTGTGTGGTTTCGGTTTGTAGAAGAAGAGACACGACATTTGTTATGGAAGTTCGGAGCCAAAAAGATCTCCTACGTCTCCCCCTTCCCCGCAAGGAAGCTAGAAGATTTGGTTTCGATACAACCCCCCGTCATATAACCTACATAGCTAGACTCACAGGTATACACCTCGGCTATACCCGCTAACTAAACTCCTAGCACCACAGCTAGACAACTTCTTACAGCCCGTCTCTTTCAAGAGCTTTTTACAGTCACTTGAGAACATACGGCACCCCGCAAGGTCAACCATAAAAGTTGTAGGCCGCAACCTCACAACCGGCTTGGTTTTTTACGTCTCTAAGCTAAAGACGACACCATTCTTTCTTGTCTCCGTGCGAAGACTACGTACACTTGTTTATAGTCTATGAGCTAAGACTCTCACTCAACTACTCTACTTTGGCTCAATTGAATTTTAGGGTCCTCTTGATCTTGCTCACTGATTGGTACATCAATAAGAAATGTAAAGTGGAATCCCCTAGCCTGAGACGTTTACTGTACAAAAGCAGTGTACTTGGGGGGGCTTGCATTCGCAATGTTCTGCTTCACATCGTTGGGAAGCGAGGGAGAAAAACATTGGTGCTTGCACACTGAGGTTTGCTTAGCTGTGGAATCGGTCCGCATTTTCGGGTTAGGTATATATATATATATGTGTATATATTATATATACTATATATATTAATTAATTATTTAGTAGTATTTGGGTCTTATATATTATATTCTTTTTTGCAGATGAATATCTTGCTATTAACCAACCAGTATAGGAGCTGGTTTGGAAGATGCAGAGATTTGGCTGGATAAGGCCATTCAAGGTGAGCTTCGTATTAGCTCTTCTTCTCGATTTCTTTCTTCTTTGCTTGTTATATGATTTCAACTATATATCAATTACTGTTTGTTTGTGTCTGTGAGAATAAATATCAAACCTCTTACTGTTTGTTTGTGTATGAGAGAATATATATCAAACCTCTTACTGTTTGTTTGTGTCTGAGAGAATATATATCAAACCTAGAGCCGGCAATCGGGCCGCGGCTTGCCCCACCAAAGGGGCGGGACGGAGGCGAGCCTAAACGGGTAACCTCGCGCGGGCTGCAGGCCTAGGCAGGGTTGGTTAGTCCGCGGGCTGCCCGCCTAATATTTATAATAAAAAAATATACATTATATATTGGGCGTATTATGTGTTGGGCTTTGGGTGTGATATAAATATTGCTAGAAGTAGGGGTGAGCAAAAGCGGACATCCGGTTTTTCGGATATCCGAAATTTTCGAATATGAGAAATTCGGATATCCGGGATCGAAAAATGGTACCCGTATCCGCTCCGATTTTAATATGATATCCGAAAATCGGATATCCGGTTTATTCGGATATTTATAGCGGATATCCGCATCCGATTTTTAAATTAATTTTTCTTATATTTTTATTCTTTTCTTGTCAAAATCATATTTTTATTTCTTATCACAATAAAAAAAATATATTTTTAATATAAAAATTTTTACACATAGTAATTCACACAATATGTGAATTTATGATTCAAAATTACATAATAAATAATAAACACAATACCACAAATTCACATTAATTTTTTTAACTTGCATCTCGATGTTTTTATGTTTCTTTTATCTCAATTCTCTAACAAAGTTTTTTGCAAACTTGATGACGTTTTTTTCCGTTTTGTACCTTCATTTTTCTTTTTGGACTTTTTTCTTTATTTTTTTTATTTTTTTAAATATAAAACCGGATACCGAATATTCGGATTTTAGACAAACCACTATCCGTATCCGATATGTTTTATTTTAAAATCCGATTTTTAAGACCGAATATCCTTTTTTCCGGGTTTTGAAATCGGATACCAGATCGGAATCCGGTTTCCAGATATTTGCTCACCCCTAGCTAGAAGGGCTATATGGCCTATGACATATCAATGTTAAAGCCCATAAAGGAAATGGCCCTTCTTGAAAATGATCGAGGGCTTCAATTTTCTCATAACCTCACTCTTTCACATACCACATCCATGGAATCACCTATCCTGAGATGTTTACTGTGCAAAAGCAGTGTACTTGGGGGGCTCGCATTTGCAATGTTCTGCTTCACCTCGTTGGGAAGCGAGGGAGAAAAACATTGGTGCTTGCGCACTGAGGTTTGCTTAGCTGTGGAATCGGTCCTTATTTTCGGGTTAGGTATATATATATGTATATATTCTATATAATATATATATTAAAAATTAATTATTTAGTAGTATTTAGGTCTTATATATTATATTCTTTTTTTTTTCAAATATGCTATTAACCAGCCAGTCTAGGAGCTGGTTTGGAAGATGCAGAGATTTGGCTGGATAAGGCCATTCAGGGTGAGCTTGGTATGAGCTCTTCTTGATTTTTCGTTGCTTGTTATGTGATTTCAACTATACATCAATTACTGTTTGTTTGTGTATGAGAGAATAAATATCAAACCTCTTACTGTTTGTGTCTGAGATACATATCAAATCGGAAAACCGGATATCCGATTTTGCTCACCCCTAATATTCATAATAAAAAAAGTATACATTATATATTGAGCTTATTATATACTGGGCTTTGGGTGTGATATAAATATTGGTAGAAGTAGGGGTGAGCAAAATCGGATATCCAGTTTTTCGGATATCCAGTTTTTCGGATATCAAACATTCGGATATCCGGATTTTCGGATATCGAAAAATGGTATCCGTAGCAGCTCCCATTTTAATTGGATATCCAGTTTATTCGGATATTTATACCGGATATCCGCATCCAATTTTTAAATTTATTTTTCTTATATTTTTTTATTATTTTCTTTTCAAAATCATATTTTTATTTCTTATCACAATAAAAATATATATTTTTTAATATAAGAATTTCTACACATAGTAATTCACACAATATGTGAATATATGATTCAAAATTACATAATAAATAATAAATACAATACCACAAATTCACATTAATTTTTAATTTGCATCTCGTTGTTTTTATGTTTTTTTTATCTCAATTCTCTAACAAAGTTTTTTGCAATTATTAAATAATATACATTTAAATATTCTACTTGATGATTTTTCTCTTTTTTGGACCTTTATTTTTCTTTTTGGACTACTTTTTTAATTTGTTTTTTTATTATTTTAAATATAAACCGGATACCGGATATCCGGATTTTAGATAAACAACTATGCGTATCCGATACAGTATATTTTAAAATAAATCGGATCGGATATCCGATCCGTTTTTTAGAACCAGATATCCGTTTTTCCGGGTTTTGAAAATCGGATACCGATCGGAATCCGGTTTCTGGATATTTTTGCTCACCCCTAGCTACTAGCTAGAAGGGCTATATGGCCTATGACATATCAATGTTAAGCCCATAAAGGAAAAAAATGCCCCTTCTTGAAAACAATCGAGGGCTTCAATTTTCTCATAACCTCACTCTTTCACATACCACATCCATGGCCTCCGCCGCTGTACGCCTCCTCAAACTGTTCGAGGCCGTCGCTATCAGTCGAAGGCTCTATCTCAACTCTGTCGTCCCCAGAGGTGCCTTGTACACGATCTCCCATTGGTCTCCAACTCAACCTACATCCACGGCATCAACGTCGTGTCACCATTCACCAACCACACTTGAGCTGCGAGAGTATTCTTTCTCATTCGGTACACTCTTCAGCTGCGAATTAGGATTTTTGATTTGAGATTTAGGGTCTTCGATTTGAATATGGTTGCGACTGCGAATGATTCGTCTATTATAAGTGTTGACGAAAGCGGTTATCGAGTATAAATGATGAAAATTGTGGTTCGAATGTTTAATGCCGTGAGCTTTAAAGTTTAATAATAATAATAATAATAATAATAATAATAATAATAATAATAATAATAATTGCATGAGAATCGTCATTGTTGAATAAAATAATGTACCCGATTACATTATTGTGCGTTAGATTTTTGCATGCATGTCCCTATCATTGGAAATTTCACTTACGTCATTTTAAATTGGTTTCTTGAAATATTCAGACAATGTACATTAACCCGAAAAGTCAACTCCATGCGGACGAGATAAGACAAAGGAAATGCGTATTGTAAATGTTCGTTGCCAAACCTTTTAAAAATGTTCTAATACCTTCGATTATAAGTCATTCAAGAATTACAATATAATTGTTGCATGCATGATAACAGTAATATTAAATTTTAGTAATTATTATAATAGTAACTTGTAATAATTTGTGGTCATCAACCAACTCAAGCAGCCAGTTGCGGGTGTCCTTTAGTGTCACCAACCAATTTTGAATGAAGACTTGTGCTGTCTGTTAGTAAGAAAAAAATAATTTATAACTATATTAAATTGGAAATTCAAGAGTCCTTTCAGAGAATTATGAGTCATGTGGTGGTCGATGAACTTATAATGATTAAATTACTTTTAATTGAGCTTTGATTTGATGTGCATGAATGCAATCTCACATTTGATGGCATCTCTTTTGAAATCAACCATAGAACTACTTCAGAATGATATATCTTTAGAATAAGGTTAGAGATTCCTCTGTTATTTTTTATTTGGAAAATGTTTTTCCATCCGCAGGTAAATTTTATTTTATTTTTTCTTGTTTGGTCACAAAGGGTCTTAGAATTTACCAAGTAAATTCATTTTAGTGTATATGTAAATATTACATAAACGGTGACGAATAGACTACAAAACACGTCTGGGAAAATTCCGAACAAAATTGATAAGGATTACTAATTAGATTCCATCGTGATGTTTACGTCGATCGGGTAATCAATATTTCTCTAATTCCATGTCAATTATTATAGTAAATAAGATAAACTGAAAAGTTATATTTAATTCTGCGAGTCCAATTCATAATGATGGTTAATTAAAGATATTTGGGGACAGGAAGCTGAATTTAATATTTATGGTGGAATAGAGTCTTCGTTTTAGGTGAAGATAAACAAATTGAGGGAACCTTATTTCTACGTCATTTCTTGACATTGGCATTTGCGTATGATGCCCATAAATTTTTATTTTTTACTTTTTGGTTTACATTTGATGAGCAGAGTAATGTTAGACGATTCACTAGAAAAGTCAAGCAATTAAGATAAAGGACAACTGCTAAAATAAACTTTGTTAACAAAATAAATATAGATTTTCACAAAGTCACACGATATTAAACACCGAGGGGCCCCATTTCGTCTGTAACCATAATGCAACAATTATTGCAGAATTATTGCAACCAACTGAGTAGAAGTTTGATCAAACAAAATTTAGGGTTTTTAACTATGTAAAAGGAAAATTCCAATCGATATAGTGATATAACCATTTTGATTAAAATATTATTTTTTGGCAAATAAGTGAACAATACTAAATATGTCTATAGGGTAATTCTGCTCTCCGATGCTTCTAATGAATTAAAACATATAATATCGACGGATTTAAGTAGATTTTTATTTAATGTATATATATATTTGGTCCAACATAGTCAGACATAGAGCAAGTGGATCACAGCACGGCCAGTGATTGCTGGATTATTTTATGTTGGTCATTAAGAAAGTTTACCCTATTGCAAGAAATTCTTGATAATAATCTTAATTTATGACGAATAATCAAATCAAGCCTTGTAATAAATACCTACTCATCTCTTTGGTTCATTTTCTCTCTCCGAGACTCATGCCCTCTTGATCTTGAATCATACAATCATATAAGATCTCACTTTCTAATAGCTTTTCGAAAACTTCAAACTTTCGAGTAACTGCGATTAAAGAAGCTCGAGATCGTCAAGTTCAAGTAGAAGGTGAAGATATATTGAACCCATCGATCATCACGTATGTTGATTCTATGGAAATCTTGCTTTTATTGGTTTAAGCTATTTAGGGTTGAATGAAACTTCGATGTTATCGAATTTTTTCGAACTACAAACAAGTTTCTTGAAACTACCTTTGATGACATTGGATATCCAATCTTGAGCCGTTGATCGAACCAGTTAAAGAGTTTAATGATGTCTTTACTAATTAGGTTTTTTAGGTAAGATTTCTGTCATATATTTAGGGTTTCTGTCCCGTTTTTTCCTTTCATTGGAGATCAAGGAACAAATATGGATAAATATACAACGATTATTATTTCTTTGTGATTACGTACGATTTTTTTATAATTTCATTTTATGTTGTTCGTTTTGCTTTTTGAAGGATTCGGCTGAGAGGCTGATGAAAAATTTTACGACAATCAATATCTTTATGAAATTCTTCTATGCTGTCCAAGAATCATGATCAGCTTTTGCATTTTCAAATACGTCACTTGTGGTTGAAGTTATGTATTTCTCAGATATTAAATTTTATCGATGTACTTTTATCCAAAAAAAAAGAGAAGAAATCATACACCTACCATGTCCCTCATCGTATTTCCACTAATAGATTGAAAACTAAAACCAAATGAAGTTTCCCATGTAGATAATCTGCTATTTTTCTCAATCTCTCTCTCTTTTTATTTCCATAGCAAACACTAACTTTTCAATTCATCCTCTGAAGTTTAATGGCTGATGAAGACGAAATGATCGAAGAGGGAGAGGAAAATAAACTCGGTTACGTCGAAGATCTAAACAAATCATGCAATTCATCGGAGAATTCATCATCATATTCCATTGATTTGAACGAAGAAGATACTAACAATATCTCTGATGGGAATGAGGTAACTAAGAGAGAGAGAGCAAGCGATGGAAATGAGAAGAAGAATAATAGAGTTAGACGATACATGCGCTCAAAATTGCCAAGGCTTCGATGGACGAGTGAACTACACTACTCATTCGTTAATGCTATCGAGAGATTAGGCGGGCAAGAAAGTGAGCGTCGTTAGCCTTTTCTTCTTATAAATAAATTTGGTTTCCTTTTTTCCTTACATGAAGTTGTTTCATTTCTCATAATTTTTAATTAGTTTGCAATCTTTATGAATTTCAATTTTTGCTTTAATATATGCAGGAGCCACTCCGAAAGCATTGCTTCAGCTAATGAATGTAAGAGGACTTAGCATATCTCATGTCAAAAGTCACCTTCAGATGTATCGAAACAAGAAACTCGACGAATCAGGGAAAGGTTGTTATAAAATCCTCTCTTATTTTGGTACTTGTAATACTTACAATTTGTTGAATCCATGGTTGATCTTTACCAAGAAAGCTTAACTACTTCCATTTATAATATACATTGATTGGTCTATATACCAAAACCTTACAGCTGTTCATTAACTATTTAGTACATTTATTCGAAGTTTTGATTCATCATTGATCCCATGTGAAATTAAAGCAGTGATAGGTCAAGGGAATAGGGCTTGCAATGTCCGAAGCTACTTTTCTGGCAATTATTACGACAGAAGCAGTTCGTTATTATTTCACCATCAGTTAAGGTCAGAGAATGGCGGTATCGTTCTTGCAAGAGAACATCACTACTCAAACTTCCCTCAAAACCCTCAATTTCATCGCCCGTACAACCTTAGATCTTTCTCTTCAAGGCAGGTGGATTCATTTCATGCTATGACATTGTATATTATCATAGAGTTTTTATTCATAGTGATTAGGTTATCTGTGAACAGATGCCAGAACTGGTCTACGTACATAGGAAAGAGCTTTATATCGAAATCGAATCAGTTTCCTGAAGAAAGAAGATGGCCGCCAAAAGAATCTTCGACACCAAACATTTACTCTAAGGAGAAGGAAACCCTTATTTCCAACGTTGTGCCTTATCCCACATTGCAAAATTTAAGACCAAAAGTGCTCAATTGGACTACTGGCATAAATATGGTTCATGATCAGAAGCCAGACAACAATCTTGATCCTTCTATTATCAAGGTAATTATAAACTACTCCGCGGTCACATATATATATTTATACATTATGGGTATTTGTATGCTGATTATTACATCGCTATCGACAGATCAGCGATGAGAATAAGAAGATCGATTATAACGGAAAGGTGACTGCAGATTTGCAGCTTACTTTGAACCTAAGCTTGAGCAATGACGATCACAAAGCTCGCAATGGTAATGGAGGAGACAACTCAGACATAAACACCATGCTTTCACTTTCTTTAAACCCTCATTCCTAGGGAGAGTTAAATGCTTCAGCTCATATATAGTTTACGATTTATCAGAACATATACAGTGAGATTAGAAAGCGAGGCTTAGTACTTAAGTTCTGACCGTATATGCTGCCTGGAGAGCATTGGAGTGAGATCTTACAAGTACTTGGTCTTTAGTTCAATTGAGTATTAGGATAACATTTCGTATAAAGATTTATGTGATTGCGTGCATATATGCATGGATATAAACTGTCTTGTAAGCATCTATATGTGTATATACATACAACGATTGCAAGTTTTTCTGCATTTTGATTTATTGGATCTTTTTCAACATGTTTCTTTGTATCTTCCGATAATAATGCTATGTGTGGAAAATGGAAATTGAGTTGCTTTCTGTTTTCTTGATTGGGTTGGTGAGGGTTTGGTGTAGAACCAGCTGTCTCTCATTATAATAGACAAACTCTACTCATATGATCAAGTCAGCATTAGTTTGAGCATAGATTTTTATAAAATTCTTTATTAAATACACAAATTATACAACTCCGTACAGCTACGCTGAAGATCTAAAAACATGGCTTTTATTTTATTCTATTTAATATAGTATTCTGATCTTAAAAGGTGCTAACTAAATCAGATTTTGGGCAAACTAATCTTCCAACATTAACGTTTACATCTTGTTTCCCCTTAGCTGAGTGTCTTCAACCTCGTACCTCTGTTCATCACCCGTCTGTGATGAAACAATTTTTTCGAACTTCGTCTATGTTTAATTGATTTCTTTTCTTTACGATCTTCATAAATTTAAGACTCAAAGACCACAAAAATCGACCTCCTTCAACGAAACGTTCGACTTAACAAACTCCAACGCCTCCATTTTCTCCTCCAAACACGCCTCGCCCCGCAAGAATGTCAGACAAGCCATCAACGCATCCTTTCGATGCTCGAAACGTTGAGGACATATAAAAACAGCCCTCTCCAAAGCTTCGACAGCCTTACCCACATTGCCCTCTTTAAGATACCCGTAAGCCAAGAAACACCACGTCACCATCCAAGGCTCGCCTCCTTCCGATAACCCACTCGTTATTACCTCCTCAGCCTTTTCTACCTCGCCGTTCGAACAGTAATGGTCGATAAGCAAATTGGGCACTCGAAAATCAAAGCACCTTTCGTTGGTAACCCATTCTTGAAAGATCTTCTCCGCCTCTGTAACTTCTCCCAGCTTAATCAACGACCGTATCATGTGTAGGTAAACCTTGTTGTTGACCACAGCCTTGGATTTGGGATTGTAAGAATTCCAAGCTCGGTACATTAGGCCTTTCTTTCCAGCCTCGGCGTAAAGGTCGATGAGGTGAATGAGCAAAAGGGTTCTGTCTTTAGGGTTCGTCGTCAGCTTCTCCTCCAATTTATCCAGCACGAGCAGAGCTTTTTCGATCGATCCAGCCTTTAAGTAAAACTTCGACGCAGCTGCGTAAGTTCGCCAGTGTACGAAACCTCGGCTAGATTCCGTAGTTCTTAAGGCTCTGTCCATGCCATCGATGTCAGAATCTTCGGCGTACGAAAGGAAGCATATATGATGAGTAAACTCGTCGTACGGAACGCCTTTCTCTTCCATTTCGGCCAAGAGTTTGGCGAGCTTTTCCTTGTTTCCTAGCTTATAATGCAGCTTCATCAGAAGGTTGTACCATATGGGCTTGGTGGCGTAGCCTAAATCTTTGGCTTTTTGGACGATGGACTCTGCCTTGTCTGCAGAGTTGGCCATGCTATAGATGTTTAGAAGGGCGAGATAGGCTCCAAATCTCCTGGAATTTTCTGGTATCTTATCGAAGTAATCCTCAGCTTTTGTGATCCCAAAAACATGGAATATTAGTTTTAGCCTCACGGAAACATCGAATGGATTCATCTGCAGCTTCCCTTGATTACTCATCCATAGAGATACCTAAAGATTTTACAAGAGAATCAAGAACGTTTCAAATTCAAATTCAAAGCTAGGGCGGCGACAGGTAATTCTGTGAAAAAGAGGCGAAAACCCAAAACCAACACATACGCGGCGAAAATTCCATGAATGAATGATCAATAACTGCAGTAGGTGGCTGGCTTGGAATTTATTACCTCAAGTGCGTGCTTGAACCTTCTATAACTAGATAGCTCGTTGATGATTTTCTGAAGCTCATGCTTGTGGATGGGTTTTCCATTTCCAACCCACTGCTCAATGGCAGCTGCCGCCGAAGCATTAGGATCGCCGGCAAGCAATATTCGCCTGGAAAGTGATGTACGGAACCACCTCCTTTGATAGAAGAGAAGATAAACGCCGGCGAGCCGAATCAACCGAGCAGTCGGAGAGAAGAGGCTCATTGTTCTTCTTCGTATGCTTCTTCCCAATTTAGTTTACAGAGAGACGATGGCGAAATGTTGAAATACGTGCCCTGAAAATGAAAGCCAAGAAAAAGAAAGGACCACAATTGTTATTATCTCCCCTTCGGTCCAAATTTAATCGAAAAAGGAAAAGAAAGATTTCAACTCAAATCGCCGCAAGGCAAAACAATCGAAAGTACGACGTAAAACCTAAACGCCGTTAGTTGGGCAATGCCGAAATCGCGTGACCGTCGACCCCACGCGCCCCACCCCCGGCGACTCCTCTTATTTCACACGCAATCCCATCCTTCTTTCCCAACCAGATATTTGCCTCTATTCCCTATTTTACCCCTGACGTCCAATGGGTGACCTAACGGAATCTCCAACGCCCCAGCCGCCGCCTACCGCCACGCCGCCGTCGCGCCAGGTGCCGTCCCGCGAAGATTGTTGGACGGAGGAGGCGACGGCGACGTTAGTCGAGGCGTGGGGCCGCCGTTTTCTGGAGCTCAACCGTGGGAACCTCCGTCAGAAGGATTGGCAGGAGGTGGCCGACGCCGTCAACGCGCTCCACGGGCACGCGAAGAAGACGAGGCGTACGGATGTTCAGTGCAAGAATCGGATCGATACTCTGAAGAAGAAGTACAAGACGGAGAAGGCGAAGATCGCCGAGTCCAACGAAACCCTAACGTCGTCGTGGCCTTTCTTTTCGCGTTTGGACTACTTGATCGGATCTATTTACAAGAATCAGCCTAAACCGCCTCCGACTATGGCGATGCCTTTGATGATTCTGCCGCCGCCGCCGCCTGCGGCGGCTGCAGCTTCGTCTTCCGTTCAGATTCAGTCTACGATGCCTTTTTCTCTGCCTTCGCCGCCTATGGCCGTACCTTTGCCCTACAGAAAACCGATGATGCCAGCTACGACGTCTGTTGCTTGTACCTCTCCCATGGTTATGCCCCAGAAGCGTCCTTCACCATCGCCTGGGCCAGAGGAGTCCCTTTTCAGGTAGGATTTGTAGATGAATTTCATTTGATTGAACTTTTGTGCATTTTTGTTTTGTAGCTATTATGCTCTCTTTATATCTGGATTTATCTGAAAGTTTTTGTCTTTCCTTCCATTCTCTTGAATAGAAAGAGAATTTGGGTTTGAAATGTCGTAGTTTCTACTCATTCTAACCGAATAACTCCTAGCAACTGTGTGAATTGTGTTGAACATCGAGCGTTTGTGTCAATTTGTTTGAGGATTGAACATTGTGCTTCGACACAATTAGACTCGATTTCTTTTCCAACCCAGAATAGTACCATTCTGCTGAAAAGTACAGCATTTGTCCAATTTCAGGAGGAATTACTCAGCCGTGGCTGCTGCAGCTGCTGCCATGAACGACGACGACGAAGCGAGCGATGAGGACGATGAAGATAATGGGGTCGACGACGAGGATAGGGTTAACGCAAGCGAGGAAGATGAGGAAGACGAAGGCGCTGGCGACGAGATTGGGTTGAAGCGATTGGCGAGAGCCATCGAGAAATTTGCAGGAATGTATGAGAAGATTGAGATGGAGAAACAGAGGCAGACGATCGAGATGGAGAAACAGAGGATGCAGTTTGCTAAAGAAATGGAAGTTCAGAGGATGCAATTGTTTATGGACACTCAAGTTCAGTTGGAGAAGATGAAAAGGGCGAAGAGGGATGATGGGTCGTCTGATGGTAACGACGAATCGTAATGCTCGTTTTATGAGGTTAGTCCTCTTTTCACTACTATCGAACGTTTGGTGACAACTAATTATCTTCGGTGGGCTTGATTTCGAGTGCTTTGATGCTTTATTAGTTAGTAGTGTTTTACGGAAAGAATTATACTTGAATCTGCAGATGCATATAATGCTAGCGAATCGAAGGAGCGTAGTAGCTTTGGATTCTATTTCTTGCCTCGATAAACTTACGATAGCAATCTGTGTTAGTTTTACTTGCATAAGAGGATTGCGAAAACTTGTTAGCGTTTGTTAGATTAGTAGAGATTTCGTGGAATTTGATCTGTTATGATCATTGTTGTCGTTGTTCTTCTCAGATGAATTGCATAAGTCTTGTTTATTGTCGATCCCATTTTTCCCAAGCTTTGCCCAGATAAGCCATATTTACCCATTCGTCCCTCTACCAGTTGCTTGAAAAATCGTTTAAGTTTTTACGTAAGATACAAACATATGTAAAGAAAATTATTTTTTGATGGTTTGGAGGATCATTTAAATCTTCTCTGGCTTCTACCTTTACTTGATATGTATAATGTTATACAATATCGATAAATCCATGCATCTTTTTGTTACATGACTCAGCTCGGCATTGGTAACACTAAATAAATTGAACGATGTCGTTTTCTAACTTTTGCTTTTGAAGCTAATGCACGGTCAAGTGCTTTTATGTGCATAATGGTGGTAAAAAAGAAAAACTAAAATATGTAAGCGTTTTGAGAAACAAAAGGAGGAAAAAGAAACGCTTTTTCATTTTCTTCTGCATTAAGAAGCCAAAGGAAAAGTGCACGTCTCTTTAGTTACATACATTGATTATCACACGATGAAAACCTTTGTTTTGCAAAAGCCGAGTCAAAGAAAAAGATTGGAAAATGGAAATTATGAGTCCACTCGATTTGATATTAAACATTGATAAAAGAGTACTTTTATTAAAGCTATCCCATAAATAATGCCACTTTTGCTACTAAAAGCACAACTAAACCACAACGCAAAAGGTGGATTTTAAAAGAAAAAGATAAAGGGGGAGAACAAATCTTATAATCTTTGGAGTAATTAGAGTTTTTGTTAATTTCCAGCCAAAAGCAAAAGCATTGCCATAAAAGGAATCTATTTCGAAGGATTTATTCATTCTATATATTTTTTTATTTCTTTCTTAAAGAGAAGGAAAAAAGAAAAAGAGATCTTTTGAGCACTTTGTGTTTCTTTTACTCTCAGTTGTATCATTGGCTTCATACTAAAAGCGACACGTGAATTCGGAGAAATAAGCATTTTAAACATTTATTTTAGCTCCAAATAAGGGAAAATAATGAGCCGAGATGGCTCACCAACCCATCAAATTCAAGTTCGAGCTCATCATTGTCGAATTCGATTTCTATTTTTCTTGAAATTAAAATCCCATAAAGAAGTGTAATGTCTCAAAGCATAAGACCTAAATAGATATTTGATGTTTGATAATCTGTTCTAGAATAAAGCAAGTGGATTATATATGTAAATCAAATCAAAAGCAAACGTCTTTTTGAGCTTTATCTCTTTTAATTTCTTTCTTTTTTAAACTTTAACTCAACAACATACTTTGTAGTTTGTACTCGAGAAAACCCTCCTGGCTTTGCACCTACTTTTCATAGACTTTGAGACCAAATAAAATGATGACGTGGAATAATTATGCGGACATAAAGTTCAGCATCATCTTTCCCACTTCACCCCACTTCTTGTTTTTGCTGATGGCGGCTCTCAAATGCAATGCAACACTTCTTTTACGTATTATTATTATTGATAAAACGAATATGAGAAGATAAAATAAATGTCTCAATATTGAAACGCACTTTTTTACGCTTTTTTAATTGCGTACCAACTATATATATAACAACCTCAGAAATTAAGAGCCTATCTATTACATAGACAACAAATCCCATATCCCTTCTGTCCAAAACTCCATGGCTGAATTACAAGAATGTAATAACGTGAAAACGAACTGCTCGCCATCTCCAAAGATCAAGCTTTTCGGAGCCACGATCACCGTAAAAGAAAGATCGCCTCAGATAATAAATAAAGATCAAGAAATTAATACTGAGACGAAGTCGCCGGCGGACAAAAGGCCCGATAAGATCATACCATGTCCGAGATGTAGAAGCATGGAGACGAAGTTCTGCTATTTTAACAACTACAACGTTAATCAGCCCAGGCACTTCTGTAAGGGATGTCAGAGGTATTGGACGGCCGGCGGCGCCCTGAGGAACGTCCCCGTCGGAGCTGGTCGCCGGAAGGCTAAGCCGCCGTGCATGAGTGCGGCGGAGGGGTGCATGTTCGGCGGCGGTCCGGCGGAGGAGGATCGTCTGGAGTACGAAAGGATGGTGGAAGGGTGGCGTGCGATGGAGGAAGGCGGTTTCCGGCAACTTTTTCCGGCGAAGAGGAGGAGATGCGCCGGTTCTAATTAATGGTCAAAGCAAAGCTGTTGATCGATGGGCTACTACTATAAATTTAATATACCATTCCTCCGAAAAAAAGAATTTAATATTCCATGTTTGTCGTCTTCTAGTTCTTTCCTTAATGATTAATTTAGGAAATGATTAGGGGAAGTCTTTTAAAAAGGAAAATAATAACTGATTAGTCGCCTGATTAGTAGTATATAATTAATTAGGTATCGTGGTGTACATATACATGTTTGTAGTACTAGTCGATAGCTATTTTGCTTTAATTATCACGATGCGTAATTAGTTCATGAATATGATAATTGTTGATGTGGTCAATTTCTAGGGTGTTAAAGTTCGAAGTTTTAGATTTTGATTTAAAAAAAAAAAAATTGCTAAAAATCATGAGCGAAGATGCTCGAAAGTCGAACTTGATAATCATGAGCTTGATACTGAGTTTCAAGAGCCGATTTATCATTTATGGATAACTGAGTCTACGAGTTTGGTACGACTTTCACCCCTAATAGTGTAGATAGCCCCAAGATAAATATCATATTTGATTTTAAATAATTAAATAAATCATATGTTGCATTTATCTTCTCATTAGTTGTCATTATCTGCACATACCCCCTTAATCTTAGTTTTATCTATCATAAAAGTTATCTTTTGTGGGCTGTGTATGTTAATTAATCCCTGTTATTACGATATCTTCCCATCCTTATCTTACACTTATTCATTTTTATATCACATATATATATATATATATATATATATATATAAGTGATAATGTATCATGTTTTCGAATTTATGTGCACTTTCTTTTTAAAAATATTCTATTCAACAAAAGCTCTTTTTTATATTTCGGATCTGATCCTTAAGAGGATGAACATCAAGGAGAATTCTACAGAGAATCAAATGCCAAAAGACAAAACTTTACTTTTTCTTTATTATATGACGAAGTGAAGTACCTCTTATTCGATGTCCTTTTGTTCTTCTTCGTGTTCGAGAAGCATATGTAATATAAAGCCGCCTCAAAGTTACTTTATTGCAAGAAAAGAAATAGAATCGTTAAAATCTCGATTCATAATAATATTGGATTCTGACTTTTAACTTGCTAATTAATATTCTGTAATGTCTAAACTTATCCAAACATCACGAACTCATCCACATTCACAGAGTGAACCTACGACAAACAATCTTAATTAATTCTCTAAAGAAAAAACATTTCCTTTAGGTCACGATGAGGACTCTGTTGGCCTAATCCCCGAAGTACCAAGATAAAAACTATGAAGCTTATTATGTATCTTAGAGCATCTCCAACCAATGCTTAATTTACAACCCAAAATAAGAAAAGTGCTCCAACGGATACTTAAAACCTTACCAAAAATGAGTTTAACAGATTTTCTCTCACCTCTATACTCAAATATGAGTCCGCACTGTTCATACACTATTAAGTTTTAAAGTCTTTCAAAGTAACCCCTATAAAGTTATAAATTAACTTAAACTATTAATAATATATTTATTTAAGTCAACAGCAATTCAACTATTTATTTGCTGTGCCTTGTCGTAACAAGAGAATGAACATGTACTAAATAAATGTATCTTTTCAGTTGTACTAATAACATTTCAAAAGCTATTTTATTAAATGTTTCTCATTTATTTTTATTATTGAATTTAAAATAGTATCATTGTAACATTATTGTTTTAAAATAATATTATTATACAATAAATATAATATTATTGTACATATAATTATGAATTTAAAATAATATCCTTGTTTAATTTTTTTGGCGTAGTTGTTGTCTAGTTTGTAAAGTTGTAAAATGTATGGGTAATATTGAAAAGTTGTAAAATTTGGTGTGGTAAAGAATATTTTGAGAATATTCTTTTGAGTTTGAAAATGAGTTTAATGGTTGGAGAAGAATTACTGTTTGGTGTGACATTTACTGTATTTTGGGTTTGAGAATATGTTTTTCGGTTGGAGATGGTCTTAGTGACCCATTTTTTATTTTCCCTTGTGTATGTTTTTTTTTTTCTTACACGTGAATTTTCATCGTACCCCTAAAAGGCAGTTGCATGCGTTTAAATGATTCAGCAACATACTACAAACGTAGCAATAATGGTAGGATGTTTTTCAGACATTTTTTCATACAAAGGGCATTTTTTAGTATTAGTTTCTTTTCGTACATTCCAAATTATCAAAGCTGTAACTATACAAATCAAACATCATAGTGATGACCATAATAGTGTGGCGGACTGAGTAATCTAGCCGTTACATCTTCGACAATAATGTGAAGTCAAGCCATATTTATTGTACGTACATTAATAATAAATGCACATTTCTATTTTATAACTAAGGTTAAGGCTAATTATATCTACAATTACATAAAAAAAAAAACATGATTCTTAAATGAAAGACCATAATTGGGTTGGGGTGTGACTAATTCACGAAATTTATTCCTAAAGAAAGAAGACGGCTCTTTTCTTTATTACCGCAATCTTCACCTGTTCTTCTCCTCAACTCAAATGATGAGTTTTATTACCAAAGGCAAGAACTTTATGACACAATTTCAGGCCATTTCTATAATTCTGTTTCTGTTCGAGAAACTGTACAATGCATCTGCAGAAACTGTCCACGGTAATAACTCAACCAGCATTATTAACAGAAGCAAACAGCAAAAGGTAAACGGGTGCAATATATTTCAAGGAAAATGGGTCATCGATGCTTCGTATCCTCTCTACGAATCTTCAAGCTGCCCCTTTATAGATCCCCAGTTTGACTGTATAAAATACGGAAGGCCCGATAAGCAGTACCTCAAGTATGCTTGGAAACCCGATTCTTGCATCTTGCCCAGGTAATGGACATACTATGAACTTGGGTCGTCTGTATGTTCATGTACGTGTACGTATGTAACAACGTTTGCCTGGTCGAATTTGCTGCATTGAATCATATTCAGGTTCAATGGGCTGGATTTCTTGAAGAGGTTTAGTGGGAAGAAGATAATGTTCGTCGGCGATTCTCTGAGTTTGAATCAATGGGAATCTCTGGCTTGTATGATCCATGCTTCCGTTCCAAATGATAAGACCAGCTTCGTCAGGCAAGAATCGCTTTCCTCCGTTACCTTTCAGGTCAGATATTTACCTGTAATAAGGAGTTTTGCCATAAAATAGGCTATAATCATCATCATAGAATCTGGCAATTGAACAGTTGTGTTCTGAATTCTGATATATGAATTGCAGGATCATGGAGTGAGCTTACTACTCTATCACTCCCCTTACTTAGTGGACATAACCAAAGAAAGCATAGGCAGAGTACTGAACTTAGGCTCTATCCAACAAGGCGAGGAAGCATGGAAAGGAATGGACATACTCGTATTCAACTCGTGGCATTGGTGGACACACACAGGAAAAGCTCAACCGTAATAAGTGGCATCACCTTTTTCGTTCTTTTTTCACGAGGTCTATACGAATAACGACTCAAATTGTTCATGTTTTTGCAGGTGGGATTACATACGAGATGGTCCCACCATATCCAAAGACATGAATCGCCTAATGGCCTTCTACAAAGGAATGACCACTTGGGGTAGGTGGGTCGACCGAAACGTCAACCCTAGTAAAACCAAAGTGTTCTTCCAAGGGATCTCTCCGACTCATTACCGGTGAGTAAGGAAAAAAATCCCATACATCTCTCAATTTTCTACTGCTGAGTAAAATTAATCTGCGGATAGCATGATGAAGGTCCAAATTTGAATAAAAAGGGTACAAATTAAATAACTCACAGGGGGAGGGAATGGTCGTCGTCAGGAAACTGCAACGGGGAAAAAGGACCTATCTCGGGTTCTCTATATCCCGGGGGAACGCCGCCCGAGGTCGACGTTTTGAATAGGGTTTTGAGCGGAATCAAGAAGCATGTGCTCTTGCTCGATATTACGACGTTGTCTCAGTTGAGAAAAGATTCTCACCCTTCTTCTTACAGCGGCGGTCACTCGGGCGTGGATTGTAGCCATTGGTGCCTGCCCGGACTGCCCGATACCTGGAACCAGCTGCTCTACGCATCCCTTGTAATGAGGAAGGAAGGAAATGAAGAAAGAATTGTCTTCTGCTGTTTATGATTCATAAACCTGCATTTGTTCTGTGTTAAGGCATAAAAAGAAACATAGGCTGTGTTACGACTTAGTTCGAAGAGCGATCGATTGATCTTCTTTTCCTAATCCCCAATTTCTTCAACACAAACATACTACTCGAACGTGTCAAGCAACTAATTCAATTCGAAACTGCAGAACTGATACTAAATTGACCCTAGAGAGGCTTAGGAAATCCCAAATTGACCTACTGTTTGAGTTTCATGTTCGTCTAACCAAAGGCAAAGCATATTACCTGAAATCTACAAGCGACACACGAAAATATTACTAATGAGCTCAATCGTTTCACTGATTTCAGCTAACCTAAGAAGGAACACATTCAACCAACAAAATTACGGAATAAAAGAAGGGAAAATGAAAAAACAGAATTTCAACAACATAGAAAACCAAAAAACTACGCGAAATTAAGAGCACGCACCGTTCGCGGGACATTTAAAGCCTTGCTGATGAAAAATAATCATTTCGAAGCTAAAAATGTTCAGTTTGAGCGTTTTTAAAGGTTTGGGCCAATTTATGGGCTATGTTTGGGTTTCCATTTAATTTCTGCCCAATTGGTCCGAAGAATCGAATTGAGTCACTTACTAGGGCTTGGATTTGGTTAACGGACAAAACTGCAGCTATTATTATTACTAGTACTTTTTTCGCACGCACTGTGCATGTGCTTCGAATTTAATTATATTTTACGTTAGTCTAAATTTCAAGATTTATTTTTTCTAGTATCAAATAGGTGAAATAAAATTTTTACCTATACAAAAAAAACTGATGTTTAGGGATTTATGTATAATAAATAAAAATGTTAAAGTAACATGAAAAATATAATTAAATAAAAAATAAGGGGATCAAATTGCAAGTAAATATGACAGACCAAATTGACAGTTTATATCCACCCACACTATTTATATAATATACTAGTATGTATAGCACACCCAATGTGTGTGCAAATATGTTATTTTTTTTATATATTTTTTAACAGAGTAATTTAAACAATAACTTAGAGATAAATTTGCAATGAATGAAAATATCAAGGATATAATTTAATATTAAGGGTAAAATTGAAATTATCAATATTGAATTGATAGACCAAATTGGGCAGTTTATAGCCGTCCCAGGGTCTTTATATAAAGTATAGATAGTATAAATAATAGAATAGATGGAGTTTTAATTTTGCTCATCTATAATTTGAAAATTGACGAAATCGAATATTTTTAATATATATAACCTGAACCCATAAATGACAAATGCTACTATCTCATATTTCAATCATATATAAACTTCCACATCACCAGTCCATGAAATAGACGAGCACTTTCCTCTTTAGGACAAAAACTAATTCTTTGTTCCTCTTAACAGCCAAGAGTTCTACGGACTACGGTCAACTTGATCAAGTGTCTGTTCCGTTTTATTTTTTCCAAGTTATTCTACTTATTAATTCGGTCCAAAATCACCAGAAACAAGTTAAAAAACATTCAAAAATTTCTGCTGCTCCAAGTCCACTCATGGATGCCATTGATTCCACTTGTACTTGACTGACTTGATTCTTGACAATTACTACTACTACTACTACTATTATTATTATTATTATTATTATTATTATTATTATTATTATCAATTCTATTTTATTAAGTCTGCGGGTAGACTTTGGGCCCGCAGCCCGGGGCCCGCCCTGCCAAAGTGGCAGGCATGCTGCTATTTCTTAGGCCTGCCAGGGAGCGGGCCTAGACGGGCAAGCCCGTGCGAGCCGCGGGCAGGCCCGCCAGGTATAAATAAAATAATATTTTTTAAAATATAGACATAAATAAATTATATAGATTTTTAATATTTTCTAGCTTCAATTTTTAAGTTAATCAAGTTTAATATAAATAAATTCTTATAATGTTATTCGATTTGATTATAATTCTTTCGAGCTAATTTTTTTTTTAAAATTTTTTTTTCTATTTTTTATTTTTTCCCTCTCTCTTTTTTTTTTTTTTTTATTTTGAGCGGACCAGGCCCGCCGGGCCCGTTACCCGCCTATAGGGCAGGGCGGGCCTTCGTTTTTCTGGCATGCCCCGCCAAAGGCGGGCTTTGGTGGGCTACGGGCCTGCCCGCCCTGTCGGCCCGTTTTAACAGTTCAAATGAGGGTTGGCTATAAACTACCCATTGGTCTGTCAATTTCACAAATTACTAATAAAATAAAAAAAATAAACTGCTATCTTTTAATTAATATTTATAGTAATCTTATACCATTACTTTTATAATTTATATATGCAAAGTTAAATTTAAATTATAAATTCAATTAACTATTTTAAATTAAAATAAATTTAGTAATATATAATTATATATTATCGCACGCGCATTTGGGTGTGCAAAGAATACTAGTTATACTTATTGCATATCAGTCTAACCGTGTATTTAAATATATCATATATATATATATATATATATTTCTCAAAATATATACTTGTTAGGATCAATATGCGCAATTAAATGGATGTTTAACAAACACTTGTAACTCATGCACACTCAAATGCCTGTGCTATTTATATAAATATTTTTTTATTAAATTTATGTTAGTTTGAAATATTCCATAGAATCATAATTTAAATTAATTTGTATGTTTTAGATATATAAGTTGGAATTGATTTATTATAAATTTAAAATAGGATAGTAGTTAACTAAAATAGTAATTAACTAAAAATAGTACTAAACTAAATATAGTAATTAAAGGTAGTTAGTACTTTTTTTTATATAATTTATTTATTAATTTTTTTCAATCTCAATTGACAGACTTTAATTGTTTATCCTAACCCCACATCCTTAATAGAGAAGACAGATATGTAGGTCTTCTAAGTACGTTGCAATTTCGGTTACCAATCGGTTGACCAATTGTCAGATTATCAATTTAAGAGTGGGACTTAATTAGATAGGAAATCTATAAAGAACAACTGTGTAACGGATTTGGGTGGGTGTAATAATATCGTTTTGGGAATATGCACACGATTGTTTCTGAACGTACAAGGGTTAACTTCTTTTTCACTCTTTCTTCCACTACTTAGTGCGCGTTTGGTTGACTGGTTGCGCTCGTTTGGTTGACATGTTTATATTTAGGAGGGTTTAAATAAGTAAAAGTTTATATAATTAAATTAATGGGTATAAATAAAATGTGTGTTTGGTTAGTGAGTTTAAATAAACACATGTGACGGGGTGTGTTTATCTAAACCCGTCTGCATGGGTTTAGAGTGGTTTTATATAAACCCATAGTTTAGATAAACCTACGAACCAAACATACTAATATCTTAAACCCACCTTTAAAATACTTAAACCCTCCAACCAGAGGGTTTAAATAAGTAAGGGTTTATATAAAACAAATTAATGGGTATGAATAAAATGTGTGGTTAGTGGTTTAAATAAACACATGGGAGGGGGTGTGTTTATCTAAACCCGTCTGCATGAGTTTAAAGTGGTTTTATATAACCAATGGTTTAGATAAACCTGCGAACAAACACACTAAGATATAAAAAAGCCCGCACCTTTAAAATACTTAAATCCTCCAACCAAACAAACACTTAAAGGATTACCCTAGAAGACTTTGATTTACAAGCTCACTCTTGTACAACCCACATAACTAGTCTTCAATTTCAGTCTTTGTCAATTCGATTTTGTTAATCACAAAAAACCCACAAAGTGAGAACCGATAGTTTTAACAGCATATACCATCTTATATAATTATAGAAATGTAAGTATTCTCATATGCTTCCATGTGTCACATAGTAATTAATTATTATAAATTACAAAAATATAATATGAAAAACTACCCACTTCACACGTCATTTCACAATAATTTTACCCACTCAAAATAGTTATTTATTAACATAAAATACTTATAAAGAGTGAACACAGTGTATTGCACGGATAACAAACTAGTATGATAATATAAAAACTATGAATCACAATATGGACCAAATAATATAATTAAAATAATAATCATCCAAATAGGTGGCACGGTGTTGGTTGACCCGGTAATAAAATGCCCAAAGTCAATCATTTTGTTGGATCTAAAAGACGTTGACTAGCCGTTTTCCAAGAAAATATATGATTGATATTCGCATTATATGCTAGGGTTAGGCTGTTCATGTTCAACTCTCTTCAAGTGACATATGCACACGCTAGGGTTAGGCTGTTCATGTTCAACTCTCTTCAAGTTTGACATATGCACACGCTAGGGTTAGGCTGTTCATGTTCAACTCTCTTCAAGTTTGACATCGCATCCTTTTTCAAATCTATTTAATTCTTTTAATTCTTTTTTTTCGGATCAAAAGTATGTTTTTTGGAGAATTCCTTTCTGAACTGGTTAATCCAAAAAATCAACTAGACATAGAATCACATGCAACTCATGCATGCACGGACCATTCGCGATCATATTCTTTCTTATATTAATATTCCTACATTTGGTTGGAGATTATTATAGTTAGCTATATTTAATAATGCATGCATGGTAGGAGTAATGGATGACTTAGTCGTTAGTGGGAAACTCTGTAATTATTCCCATGCGTTATTATGAGCTAATTAAGTTTGACATGATCGCAAATTATGAGCTAACGATATCTTTAATTGCTTTAAATATATCTTATTATGAGCTCATACTCTTTAATTATGAGCTAACGATAACTTAATTAGCTCCTACTCTGTAATAATTTAACTATATCTTTAAAGAGTTATTATGAGCTCATAACAACGCATTTTTGTTTAATTAAAGATATAGTTAAATAAAATGCGTTATTATGAGCTAATTAAGTATATCTTATTCCCATTAGTGAGGCTGAGCATATAGTCATTCTGAAGCATTCAATCGACGATTAAAGTAAGCTTTAAATTCAGTGACAAATATTGGTCAATGCTCCAGCCCAACTACTTGCCATCCTCTTCATTACTCCCTCCGATTTTTTTTAGGTGTATTTAAGGTTTTTGCACTCATATTAAGAAATAGAATAAAATGTCTAATATACCACTCATTAATTGCTTAAGACTATTTAATATATTCCATTTAACAATATTTAAAAGGGTAAAACTGGAAATATAATAAATATTTGTCTTGAAATCCGTAAAACGACAACTAATTAGAAACAAAATTAAAGAGCTAAAACGACATGTAAATAAAACCGGAGGGAGTATATAATAACTAATAGTGGTAACATTAATTTATTTTATACCATAATTGACTTTTTTCCAAATCAAGATACATCCCACTGTTCATTAAATATAACCATGCGAGCTTGATTGGTGGAGAACGATTTTCTTTTTTCGTTCGAAACTAGTCAATAAACGAAGAAAGGAGCTCTTATTCCAAATAGAAAGTATATAATATGTAAACTAAACATGCACCTTTTGCTGAATTGCTCCCAAACACTAAAAGATTAGTTGTAATGACTGCATTGCTGTTTATGAAGGACGTTATAGAACAATAATCTATTTAAACTTTTCTGTAAGATAATTTTTCGTCGATAGGTATATTTCAAAACAATGTATAGTATCGACCATTTATGCGGGATGCAAAACCAAATATATAGTCAACGATGGTCTGAATCCTATGACTCTTAAGACAACGTTTTTCAGCTCACAATACTTATGGAATATGTAAATTTATTTCAAGATACACCAACAAACTTCTTATAATAATAACACACCAACGATGCGAGTATATCTTTGAACGCAACGGTTTGAAAAATTTATGGTGTAAGATGCAAATGAAAAGTTTCGATTATTGTTTGCAACACTCACGTCATATTTCTCATTTATGTTCCTAATTGATCTCTGTTAAATTAAAAAAATAATTCCAACTTTCTCGAACGACGATTTCAAACAATGACGTCATGAATTTAATACGCCATTAATTTCCGAAATATTCGTAGGAAATGAGGTCCTTTGTACGTATTTAAAGCATCTTTAACATAGTTCTACAATAATCAATATTAAAACTTAGAACATGCCCGCGATCATGGTACAAGAATCTCTAACATGCGACGATGTTGCAGTGAAATTCTTACATTCTGTAGCTTCGTACACACTCCACTAATGATGTAACAATCCAAACTTCGCCCGAATGACCGTTAACTTAATATTTTTATTCTCTACGACTCATTTTAATGCTTACGCGGAAAGACGCAAGAAAAATTGAAAAATAGTGATAATGATTTTTTTTGTCTTTGTTGACGTCATTAAATTAATGTTCGTGTGCTTGACAAGGTATATGAATGCCATTGCATTTTCTTCGTTATTACAATACTTATTGCTTTAAGAAAATCGAACAATATTAAAGACCATGTCAAGCCACTTATTTTTACTACGGACAGTAAACTGATATAACTACCTTCTAGCCGTTACGTTAGGTTCAAAATAGATTACCTAACGAAATGAAATCTCTCCTCGTTAAGTCAATCAGATTTGATTCAATAGAACTTGACGACCTTTTTTTCTAGATAAATACGTAGGGACCAGTATAATAATTGGGAAAATCAATCTAAAAGTATAAAATATTTACAAATCTATCTCAAATCGTATTGGAAATCAACTAAAAGAATATAAAGCATAAATTCCTTATTATAAGCACCGAGGAGAAACATTCTGATGGTGACTGACCCAGTTGGAGGAAAAAAAGTACCGAGGAGAAAGAAACGTTCCACTAACAATGACAAATAGAAACTAATTAAAATTGACCCAGTCAATAAAATCAAATGTACAAAAAAAAAACATTAAAACTACATAAAAAAAAAAAAAAAAAAATTGTTGCGAGCAACAAGCATTTTTATATCCAAAGTCCATGCAGTTTCCTATAAATAGCCCCCCATCTTCATCGAATCAAACCACAGAAAACAAATAAAAACTACTCTATCATCTCATTCCTTTTCCTTACAACCAAGCTACTCCTTAACTAATTACCACTCTTTCATCGCCATGGAAAACCCCGAAAAAATCGGCAGGTTCTCAAGCTGCAGAGGCGTAGCCTTCGAAATAAAACCCCACTCTGACCTTTTCGCCCTTCCAAGCACCGTAAACCCTACTAACGAAAACCCTAATATTAGCAGAAGATCGTGGTTCCCATTTGGGAGCATTTCAAGAATCGTCCCATCTTCCTCCGATCTCATGCAGAGATCCATGAGCCGCGCTAGCAGCCATTTCTGCGACGTCGAAGGCGAAGAATACGACGACGACGAAGATGATGTCACTCTTATGAGCATCGAAGAAGGCCAAGTATGCGTCGAAAAATCGCCTCAGCCTTTGCTCATCATCCCACAAAAACCAGCGCCAAATAACAACGCCAAGAAGCCTCCGTCGTCCCACTCGAGGCTATCGGTCATACTCTTAGACCAAGGACTCTTCACAGTCTACAAACGCCTCTTCTTCGTCTGCCTTGTATTGAACGTTACGGGCCTCGTTCTCGCAGCTAATGGGAAGTTCCCTTACGCAAGGAACCGCGCTGCTCTATTCTCCATAGGGAACATCTTCGCCTTGGTCCTCTGTCGAAGCGAGGCGTGCCTAAGGGTCGTGTTTTGGCTCGCCGTGAACGTCTTGGGCTGGACGTGGGTCCCGCTGAGGCTCAAGACGATGACCACTTCCCTCCTCCAGTCCCTGGGAGGAATACACAGTGGGTGCGGCGTTTCGTCCATCGCATGGCTGGTCTACGCTTTAGTCCTCACCTTAAAGAAGAGAAGCGAAACCTCGCCAGAAATCATAGCAGTCGCTTCGACCATCTTAGCGCTTCTGTGCCTTTCTTCGCTGGCAGCGTTCCCCTTAGTCCGCCACCTTCACCACAACGTCTTCGAGCGCACGCACAGATTCGCGGGGTGGGCCGCCTTAGCCCTGGTTTGGGCCTTCGTAACCCTAACCGTGGCCTACGATCCTCAGACGAAGTCGTACGCAGACAACATAGGATCGAAGCTGGCGAGAACTCAAGAGTTTTGGTTCACCCTAGGGATCACCGTGCTCATCTTACTCCCATGGCTGACCGTGAGGAGAGTCCCAGTTAGGGTTTCTTCTTCCTCGGGCCACGCCTCGATTATAAAATTCGACGGCGGGATTAAGGCTGGGATCTTGGGAAGAATCAGCCCTTCTCCCTTGTCTGAGTGGCACGCGTTCGGAATCATTTCCGACAATAAGAGCGAGCACATGATGCTCGCGGGGGCGGTGGGGGACTTCACTCGAGCCCTGGTGTCGAACCCGCCGAGCCACTTGTGGGTTCGTAAGGTTCACTTCGCTGGGCTGCCGTACCTGACCAATATGTACGGAAGGGTTCTGTTGGTGGCGACTGGCTCGGGGATTTGTGTGTTCCTTTCGTTTCTACTGCAGCCTTGCAGGGCTAAGGTTTGCCTGCTTTGGGTGACGAAGAACGTTGAGCAGAACTTCGGCGGCGAAATTAAGGCGTGGATGAGTGGGCGCTCGGAGGACGAGGTGATTGTGCACGACACGGCGGTTCTTGGCCGGCCAAACGTGGCTGAGATGAGCGTCGGCGTGGCGAAGAGGTTTGGGGCTGAGGTTGTGATTGTTACGAGCAATCCCGAGGGAAGTAGGGACGTGGTCGATGCGTGTAAGAAGGAAGGAATTGCGGCTTTTGGGCCTATTTGGGATTCTTGATTTTTGGTCAATAATTGACTCAATCGTTATCGTTGGGAGAAGAAATTTTAATTTTGTTTTTGTACGGTTTTTTGCTTTTTGCTTGTGTGGGTAAGAAATGTATCGTGGAAATAAGTTGGGAAATATCGGAGGGGTGTTGTAAGATGAGTCGTGAAGCAAGCGACGACGCATATAAATTTCCTTGTCAACTTATGTTGAACTTAATTTATCAAGTGTTTACGATAAGGGTTGACTTTTGTTTTTGAACGTGTCTGTCGAATGGGTCATATTTGAATATTTTTTAAATATAAGTAATAAATATATCGCCGATTAACGTTCACAGTTCAGATTCGATAAATTGTAACCGAACAGTAAAAGTTCACAACTAGGGTTAGGGTTTGAACAGTAACGGTGGTCAACGGCCGGCTTCGAAACCTGATGTTTTCAAACTATTGCCCATTAAAACGCGTTTTAGCTAGGGGTGTTTATTCGGTTATAACCGAACTTTCGATTAACCAAAAGTCGGTTCAAGGATTGATAAACGCATTTTTCTTGCGTTTATATATGTTAAATTTAAGTCGTTTGCATGATAAGTAAGGTAGGTCGTTTTGATCACTTTAGCGCTATATTTTGATTTCACAACAAAATCAAACGTTTTACGGCAGTTTTGCGACAGTTCCGTATTTCTCAATGATCACGGGGTAAACGATGTCTGATGGACCTGAAATTTTAACCATAGATAGATGACTCGTTAATTTTGATTTTGAACAAAGGGATTTCCAATCCGGGGTCTAAATTGGGAGATATGAATTTTTGAACGTGCTGTTGTTTTGCAGGAAAAGGAGTCACGGCCGTGAAGCCTTGCACGAGGCCGTGAACAGCACTAGAGAGCCATTTTCTAGCCCGATACCGTCACGGCCGTGACCATGAACCAACCAGGCCGTGAAGGACACTTCATGGCCGTGAAAGGAGGTGTAAGAGGCCGTGAATGCGGGCAGAAAGTCGATTTTTAAGCCCGAACTTTCACGGCCGTGAACGTTAAGACCCCAAGCCGTGAACGCGGGCAGAGACCTATTTTCTTCAGTACCAATATTGTCACGCCGTGAAGAGTAGTACATGAGGCCGTGAACGTCTTTGTGGCAGCATTAAAAGTACACTTAAGAAGTTCGCTCACCACGTGTTCGATAAAAGTACTCAATGAAGAACGAGACTAACTTCGAAGTCGAATTCAGGGAAGTATTTATGGTGTATTCGATGTTAGTTACGTACTTTGTTGTGATCATGATGAGTAGCTAAATATTTTGTATTTGAGATGAGATGAACCCTAGTGCGATCGATCGTATGTTTACGTGTATTTGATGTTTTGCTATTGTTATGACTCGTTTATGAAACATATGATTTTGATTATGTCTATGTGTTTAAGTTAACGTAGTCCGGGAAATCGTACGCTACGCTCAAGAGAGTGGCGGACGATTAAACCACTCGTACACAAGCGGAATTAACTCATCGCTAGAGATAGGTTGAACTACCCCGTCGGATTAGAGTCAAATCTAATAGCGGGATTCACCGTGTTTTAATGCAATCTTCGGTTAAGTAGTTAGGGAAGCTTGCCCGACTATTTAATTTGTTGATTAGTTGTTTGCGATCATTATATGGTAAGGCGCAGTTTCGTCAGCTATATAACTCGTATGCATGTAGTAGGAATCTCCACGGTCTAATGATAGCTTTATTTACGTACACTTGATATTTGTTTTGGTCGAGCTAGGGGGATTCGAAGTCTCAAATACGTTTGTTTCCATAAGGGTTTTCTTCTCCGTATTACCTTATTAAGTTGTATTTTATGAGTTGTTATTTACCGTTTCAACAATCAAACATTCGTACTAGGATATTTAATCGAAAGTTTTTCTAAGGTACGTAGTTCCTTTGGGTTCGATACTCGAATACTGCCATTTTTATACTATTTTTTATAGGTACACTTGCCTGTTGAGCGTAGGATAGTTTGCGATATTCGTTTATTTTTATTACTCGATCCGCGCGATCAAGGATTTTATAAACCGAAAACCGAGCCGAAACTTTCGGTTCGGTTTCGGTTTTACCGAAATTTTTTCGGTCTGGTTCGGTTAACCGACCGAAAACCGATATTTAATAAAAAAAAAAAAATAATATTATCTATCTTATAAATATACATTATCATATATATTTGTATAAAATTTTAATTTACCTCATTATTTTCATACTTTGTTAAATATTTTATATTAAAAATATATATTATCATATATATATATATATATATATATATATATATTTATATAAACTTTCGAATATTTTTCTTAATTTATTAAATATGGTAGTATATTATTAATATAAGATATATTATATATATCATTATATATATCATTGTATATAAAAGTAAAAAAATATAGTTCGGTTTTTCGGTTCGGTTCGGTTTACCGAGGTAATAAACCGAAACCGAACCGAATTTTATTCGGTTATCAAAATGAAAACCGAATACCGAACCGAAATTTTTCGTGTATTCGGTACGAGGTTCGGTTCGGTCGGTTAACCGACATTTGAACACCCCTAGTCTTAGCGTATATATTTGCATGACTGAATTGAGCGTTTTAGGTCAACATCTAAAACTAATCAGACATGTTTATCTATTTTATCTATACTTCTATACTATTATATAAATGCTCAACAAGGGATACAAACCGTCAAATTGGCTTCTAATTTGGTATGTATCATTTATCAGTTAACCAGTCACAAGTTGCCAAGTGTCCTCTCTTTTTATATTTATTACTCCATTATTATTAGGGAAGAAAAAGGAGAAAGAGCCAAACGTTTATTCCACCCACGTTTTGATGGAGAGACAACTAGCCATTAAAGAACTGCCCTCTGACGCAAAATAATATTAATTTTTTTTGCACAGACATTTGACTGTGCGGATTTTACTAGTATATATATATTATAAAGAGTCTAGTAATGATAAAAACTGTCATTCATTCAATTGATTTGGTCTGTCAATTGACTAATTATTTTATTTATAATAATAATTATTTTGACAAAGTAAATCTTTCACCACCTTCTACTAAGTGTAAAATACTTATTTAGTATAGTGCCATCTTTTTGTAAATAAATATTAAAAGTACAATAAAATATTTAATATTCAATCAATTTTTATTTAATTGAACACACATAGGGTGCTATATATACTAGTTCATATAAATCGTGCATCATACTGCATTAACCGACTGATTAACTAAAAATTAAGCCGATTTTGGAGGAGGACGTGAACATTTCAAGTAGGCCTCGAGCAATCCGTTTGCAAAACGCATCCGCAAAATGTGTTATTCCGTCCCAAATAGCTAAAAACAACGGATCATCGCAACTTTTCGCTCGTAATCGGCCGCAATCTATATAGGTACAGTAAACATGCCTCCAGCGCCGCGGCAAGCCTTAAGAATTTTCTTATGGGCTTTTTCTTTCTTTCTTTCTTTTTTCGGGTTCTATCCACTAATGAAGTATGTGTTCTTGAAACTTAATGATCTGTGAAAAGGAAGGGATCGTAGGGTGCTTTCATTATTGTGAGGAGCAAAGATCAAATTTTTGGAACAACTAGAGAAACCGTCGCCTAAGATGGCCTAAACTTAAATTAAATTATCACAATGCCACCGCGACTGTTATGGGCGACGGTTTCCCGGTAGTATATCATTTTCTACTAGTGAATGTAGCAAGCTTGTCTTCCCTGGTAATGAAACAGGGAATCAAGTTTGGACTGTTCAAGTTGAAGTCGTCGATGTGCTCAAGAAAACGCTGAAGGGAAAGCAACTGATGAAAACGCGGTAGCTAGCGACGAATACGATTTTTCTGCTGGGGGTTTAAAGAACAAACACGTCAATTAGTTGGAAAGCGTCAATGCGGTTTCTCACTGGTTAAATATATAGCAGCGAGTGGCGGGAAAGAAAAATTGATCATCTTCTTCATTTTGAGCTGTGTAACAACAGAAAAACAGTTTGAGTGTAGCTGATCTGTAAATTCTCTCAAAATAATTGTAAGCCTGTTCTTGGTCCCGTGGAGTAGATCCGAACCACGTAAACTTCTTGTTTCTATTTTCTTTTACTGTTTCTCCTCAAGATTCGCATATACAAAAGCAATCCGAGAATCCAAATTCAATCACACGAAATAGTTAGCGGTACATTTGGGTATTTCGGTCTGATTCTCCAACAATTATTATATCACTCAATGGGTTTCCACAGAATACACAGACATCATTATTTCCCTTTCTCCTTTTTAGTTCCATTTCAAGAAGACCTGAAAGAAGTAAAACAGTCCCAAAGAGAGAGGGTAGAGCAAAAACGCCAGCAAACAAGTCCATAGACGATAAGTGGTGCACGAATACGCCACAATGCCTATTATGGCGCAGACGAACAAAATTGCGAAAACTTCTGCTGAGAAATCCCAAGTCAAATCCTTTGCAATTACAATTGCCAACAATGTCGTCAGCCCCGCAATGTTGTTCATGATTACTCCACCGTAAATCTGTCGATTTAGGACATCATTAATTCCCATTAATTTTTCTAACTATTCGTCTCTCATATAACAGAATTTTAAGTACCTCCGAAAATGTCAAAGAAGCAGTTGTTTTACTCTTCTGACTAGCTGGAGAGATAGCTGCTAACGTGGCCCTCGCATTCATTGCGAAAGGTACGACGACGAATGAGATTGAAAAAGATGGTAAGTTATAGGCGAAGGATAACTGCAGTATGCTGTTCATGAGCGGCCCTCCAAGGAACGTAAGAATCACAATGCCTAGCGAAAGCTGAAGCACAGATTTGAACAGCGCTATGTTGTCGTGAACCTCTTGTTTCCAGACGATCTGCAGAGTATATAATGCGAGTATTTTTCGTCGTAAAAATTTGATTTTTTTTATTAGGGGTTTTGAAAATGCGACAAAATGGATTTGAATTTTACCTTGTCGAATTGATCCACGACTTTTGTTGTATCCTTGGTGTTAGCTACTCTCATGGCCTTGTCGAGTCGTTCGGACACTGCTGTAATAAATTCTTGCTCGTCGATGGCGTCGCTTTTGTCCTTATCGAAATCTTTGAACAGCGCCTTTATGATGTCTTCTTTATTCATCTTCCCAAAGTTGACGGCGCCGATCAGCTTTTCGAGTTCATATTTTGATATAGATTTGTTCCCATCGGAGTCGAACTGATTAAAGAGGCTACAAAAATCAAGCAATGAAAACGTAAGCGGGCAAACTCAGAAGGTAACTACTACATCTACAGCACAAAAAAATTAATTTACGCATGTTTAGTACTTCTGAATGCGCTCGACGTTTGGTTTTCCGTCTTGTGTAACGAGCGATTGGCCCTTTAATAATTGGATTTCGGCATGTTTCATGATCTTTGACATTATTCGATCGATCACTTCTGGGTCTTCGTCGCCTTTCTTCTGCTTGAATATCTCTGAAACCTGTCGATGGTCGAAAAAAAAATTTGTTATTACTTTCGATTTCGATGCAAAAAAAAAATTGCTTGATTTGCCTCTTGAATCATATCCGAAGCAGCTTCATTTATTCCGCTAGACGACACGTCGTTTTCCGCTATAAATTCTTCTATGCCTTTGATTAGCTCGCCTTGGCTGATATTACCGTCACCGCTCTTATCGAACTTCTTCATTATTTCCGAAACTGCGTACAAACTGTCGACGTTTCCTTCCCCAGTCGTAAAAATCTTAACCACCAAATCCTCCATTTCCTTCTTCGTTATGCTCTGATCGTCATCTGCATCTGTTTGAGCGAATAATCTGCACGTAAAAGTCGAACCACAAACTGTCGGTCTATGAAGTTCGTGCAAAAAATTTTATTACATCAACACACGAATAGTTGGTCGGTTTTTTTTTTTTTTTTACTTTTTTATGACGCCGGTGTTGATTTCTCCCTTCTCGTTAACTAACTCTCCCTGCTTCTCGATGTGCTTTAGGAAACCTTTTCGAACGGTTTCGTACTTGGAGTAATCCAAACTCCTCTGTTGCACCAAAGGGTTCAAAATCTGTACCCAAAAAAGAACCTCGTTATAGAAGAAAAAAGCGCACATAGCTGATTGAGTGGGGATAACTCTAGATACAAAAAAAAAAAAAAAGAACAAAAGCTCACCTGATAGCCAAAGTACGCAATCAAAGACAGGGACGAAACGACTAGGGCTATCGGGACTAAGACATGATCCCCGCTTCTCGTATTTACGAACATCTTGCCCAGTTGCACGACTATGTAAGGAATCAAAGATAAAAGCATAATTCGAGCCGCATCGTTCGTCTGTTCATCAATTTCGACGCCACTTTCTGCGCAAACATTCGAAACCATCATCGTCAATCATCGCTCGTTTAATAAATCCAACGTAACAACTTTTTTTGGGGGCTTACCTTTCAAGATTACTAATTTATCTTTAACATTAGGCACACAATTAGAATCTTGAGAAGAGTTTCGGCCCGAATTCTTCGCCTTCAAGTCTAGCCTTCCGTATATGACACACAAACCCCACTGAAGAGTGAGGCTAAACACAGTCATTCCCGCGTATATTCCGACCCCTAGCGAGACCGTGTGCTGTGCGTCTTGTTTGCTACTGAAAACCCCAGAAACTGTGTAATAAGAAGCGGCGCAAAACGATGTGGTAAGAACAAAGACAATACAAAGAAAACCGAAAGAACGTTAGGATCTATCGATGCGCATTCGCTTACTGATCATAAGCATCATGTTTGGAAGAGACATGAGTATTCGAAAAATGATGCCGCCTATTTTCCCGACCCCTGTAACGGCGAAAAGCGCTTTACTTCCACTGCCGATTTGCTTTTCTCCGAATATAAGGAGGCCTTGGTAAACGGCGATGTTGAAGATATATCCGAGGACGTTTTCTGCGCAGGGCAAGAATCCATATTGGTGATCGCAGCTGCTCGGGCCCGAGGATTCGAAGGAGATGTAAGATTGGTTAATAATAGAGTATGTTGGGCCATCATCGTGAATAATCCCGTCTGAGATCAAATCTTGACCGTCGAAAGAGTTTAGCTGGAGTAAGCGGCTTTGCACTACGCCGGCGTTGAATGAAAAGAGCAGCAAAGCGAAGAAGAACAAAGCTGCTGTGGAAGCCATTGATGATGGAATAAGGAAAGAGAAGGTGTTCGTTGACTGACTTTTTTTGCGATGCTCATCAATGAAGACATGGGAGGCTAGTTTATATTAACTTTCCTGTCTGTGCTTGAGAGCTGTGTTCAGACAACTTGCGAGTATAATACTGGGTTCGTTACATTGTGAACGATCTGTAAAAATACTTGTTTATTGACAAGAACGATGCTAGCGCGGTGGTTACATGTGAGCAAAGCTTTGATTGGTGTAAATGAAAACATCAGTTGTAACATGCACCAAATGGAGGATTGATTATAATATCGAGAAATGTGGTACCAAGTGGACTCACAGCGTTAAAGAAATAATGACAACTGTTATTGCGTGAAATGCCAAGTAATTTTATTATTATATTTTTAAAATAATAATCATGCACTGTCATTCCTAACTAATCATGGATACAAAAGAATGACCTCAAGAAACAATGACCTGCGCTGACTTAGTTACCTAGTCGTTTCATAGTAAGCATATGTGATAGTTGATAACTACCCAAATACCCGGACTATGTTTATTCATACGAATCGCGCATCGGACAAAAAACCTGACTGACAAATTAAAATTAAGCCCATTTTGGAGGAGAACGAATTACATTTCAACTCCAACGGCCGAGGGTTCGTACATATACGGCCGGCCCCCATCAAACAAGCTTCGTAATCGCATCTATGGAATCAAGCAAAACTAAACGAGAAATCTGTTACACGGAAAAAATCGTCCTGGAAAGATCTGCAGCGAATAATGTACCGTGGACCATATGCTTGCGTTGGGATGAAGATATCTCGTCGTTTTGTCGTACTTGGCGAAATCGTTCAACCACGCAATGAAGAAAATGATACGTGAAATTCGTCGAATCTCGGTAGAGACTAAAGAAAGTCCATTTAAAGGATGAGAATTCAAGTGCCTGCTAGCTAGGGAATAGCCGAAGTTGATTATGATGGATTTGAAGTATAATGCTTCCCATTGAAGCATGTTGTTTTTGACTGAAAGATCGATTTATCTGAGAGCACGTGGGGTGGTTTAATTTTTTGGTGAGTGCAGATCGTACGAGGAGAAGGAGAACAGGATAATTTCTAGTTCTTTGTTAACTCTTACTTACGTACGTAGCTTTTCTTTTGTTACAATCAACAACTCAATCGTCTCTCTTGTCACTAAACCCCCCTCTTACAATACATGCTCATATAGTACATATAAGATAGGAAAAAGACAAACAAGAACTTAAGGCTAATCATGCGTATATCAATTGAGATCTTTTTTTTTTGTTTTGCCTTGACTTTCATAGTCACGCTTGCCTGCTGGAGAATTTTTTTTTTGTTTTCAACTTGTCGGTGGCGCTTTGAGATTAACCACAAATTCCTCCTTAATCTCAAAGTCTTGCAATATTTCATCCATCATTTAAACTTAATTCTTTTCGGTGTATCATACGTCGCGGCTCACCACTTGGCATCTCTAAATGCCTTCGTCATCCTCTCCATATTTGTTGTCCAGCCGTCTTCGCAAGTGGCCAAATAGCTCGGTGAGTGGACGACCCTATCATAGACGATCACCTTTTCTACCTTGTCACCCAAGACATCTCTAATGAATTCACAGAAGATCTCGAAAGGCTTCTCCTCTTTTTGATTATTTTCTTCCTCAGTTTCATAGTCTAGCTTCAGGCCTTCTTTAGTGGCGAAAAACAACGTCTTGCCGTTGTATTCCTTTAACTGCATGACTGCACATTCTTCGATCGCATCAACCACGTGCAAAACCTCGTAGCATTTCTTTCTCGGGCGTTCGATGAATAGAGAGTTCTCGATGGCCTTTTCGCTTTCATCGATGATGTAATAAATATAGGCATGTTCTTCCTTGATCCTCGTGATGTAGCCCTTTAGGCTCATCGGCTCGTCGACTGAATCGAACGGGTCGGATCCTTCATGCTCCTTAACGAGCTTTCTTCTCATTGATCACCTCCACGCAGGTATTCTTGTACTGCTCCGCCTCGTTGGTCTCCGGTCTTATTCGTGACCTCCTCCGCGACTTCTTTGCGATTTTTGTCGATATCTTTTCCTTCATATTTTGGTTATCGCCCATTCACTTGGGGGCCTCCTTGGTCGTCTCGCGATCTCGTCCTTCTCATCCGCCTCTAATTTGTCGGCGAGCTTATGCTTATCGTTGTTTCGGTTTTTCATGTTGTTCATGTATATCTCGAGGTTGTTCCTCGCGTCGATCCATTCTTTTACCTCATTGTCTTTCTTGCGTATTTTTTATTCGTTAACGTATTCTACTTGTTAGAACTGGCCTCTGTAGGTTCTCCAGTCATCAGTTTAGCGACTTTGTGATCAACATGTCGCAGAGCCTCCTTGGCATCGCTGGCTTTCTCGGGCACAGTGCCGTCATGCTCAGCTTCTTTGGCCTTCTCGCCGATGCCATTGACTTTCTCAGGTGATTGTCAAGGCGGCGTCTCTTCGACCACTTCCTCTTTCTCGAGCATTTTTTTTCTTTGGAGCTTCATTATCCTTTTTCACTTCTTTCGCGGGCACTTCGACATTTTGGAGATTCTTCCTCCTTTTTGATTCATCGGCGTCTGTCTTTAACGCTCCGACTTCTTTTTCTTCTCGATCTTAACCGGTGGTTCGTCTTTTTTCTTTCCTCCACCGGGTTTGGATCCTCGGCGTAATCTCTATCACACTCTCTTTCCACACCGCGAGCTACGTCTTCTCGTACGCATTCGCCTTCTATCTTGAGGTCCTCTTGCCTCTCTATTTCCTTCTTGTCTTAAGAAACTCAATATCACCATCCTCTTTAATCGTCTCAAGTTCGCATTGATTTTGTAGTTGAATTTGCCTGGTACTATCAGCGTCCTTATACACGCTTTCTCTAACATTTCCGGTGCTTCCTTTGCATTTTTCGCACCATCTATCTTTGGAACCGGTAAATTTTACCGCATCGTAGATGACGAGGAGCGCGAGATCATTTTGTATGCAGGAGGCTCGCAGCGTCTTCCATTGCGATCTTGTATACCCTGTAGTATCGGATTTGGAATATCCATCTTTGACTATTTTCCATAAACATCACTCTTCAAGCAAAGCTTTCATTTCGATGCCCCACCATATGTAATTACTTTCGGTGAGCTACGACGGGATTGTCATTCCGGTACCTGGTATTTTCACCATTGGCTCTAATACCACGTTGTTTTTTGAACTGACGAAAGATCGATTTATCTGAGAGTACTTGGGGTGGTTTAATTTTTGGTGAGTGCAGATCGTATGAGGAGAGCGAACAAGATAATTTCTATTTATTTGTTCACTCTTACGTACGTGCATAACTTTTCTTTTGTTAAACTCACCTATTCAATCATCTCTCTTGTCCACTAAACCCCCCTCTTACAATACATGCATACATCATATATATAGTACATATAAGATAGCAGAAATACAAACTAAGAACTTAATCTAATGCTTATATCAATTGATATCTTATCTTCTGTTTTTCCTTGAAATTCATAGTCACGCTTGGCTGCTGATTCTTTTTTCAACTTGTCGGTCCCCCATGAGATTATCCAACAAAGCAGCAGAATGAATACTATTGCTACTGCACATACAATTTCTTAATCTTAGTCCCTACCCCATACTATATTATATAAATCAGTAACACACAGTTGTTTTTTAACCTGCGTCGAACCATTAGTGTCAAGTCAAAGGTGGTTTATATAAATATTCACCTATCTTCTCATATAATAGACATCGTGTGGTTCTGATAATGTTAGGGTGCCTTGCCTTCATTAATATCATACAAAGGTCTTTCCACAGAATATAATACACAGACATCATCATTTTATTTTCTTACAAAGGTCCGTCTCTTAGTTCCATTTCAAGACGACTTGGACAAAGTAAAACAGTCCCAGAGAGAGAGGGTAGAGCGAGAACGCCAGCAAACAAGTCCACAGACGATAAGTGGTGCACGAATACGCCACAATGCCTATAATGGCGCATACGAACAAGATTGCGAGCACCTCTGCTGAGAAATCCCAAGTCAAGTCCTTTGCAATTACTATTGCCGTCAACGTCATCAGCCCCGAAATGTTGTTCATGATTACTCCGCCGTAAATCTGTCGTCGATTGGAACATCATTAATTCAAGAAAAAAATTTGTTTGTTCACTTATGTTTTTTTCTTAAATTTTCGTAGTATCAGATCAGAAGGACACTACTAAGACACACGGGCATTAAGTACCTCCGAAAACGTCGTAGAAGCACTTGTTTCACTCTGCTGACTGCCGGGAGAGATAGCTGCCAACGTGGCCCTCGCATTCATAGCGAAAGGTACGACGACGAATGAGATTGAGAAAGATGGTAAGTTATAGGCGAAGGATAACTGCAGTATGCTGTTCATGAGCGGCCCTCCAAGGAACGTAAGAATCGCAATGCCTAGCAATACTCGAACTAGAGATTTGAAGAGCGCTAAGCTGCCGAAATCCTCCCACATGATCTGCAGAATAATACAGTTCGTAAAAAAAAGAATTGGCTTTCTTAGGTTTTGAAAGTTGCGCGGCAGTATGGAAATTCGAGTTTACCTTGTCGAATTGTTCTACGACTTTTGTGGTATCCTTGGTGTGGGCTACTCTGATGGCCGTGTCGAGTCGTTCGGACACTTTTTTAATGAATTCCTTCTCCTCGACGGAATTGTTCTTGTCCTTATCTAAATCGTCGAACAGCGCCTTTACGATGTCTTCTCTTTTCATCTGGAAATTCCCAAAGTTGACGGCGCCGATCAGATTTTTCAGTTCGGATCTTGATATAGATTTGTTCTTATCGGTGTCGAATTGATTGAAGAGGCTGGAAAAATCAAGGATTGAAAATGGACATAAGCAGGCAGACTCACAAAGGTAGACTACCTATGCATAAACGAAAAAAAAAAAACATGTATGTATGTATATATTTACGTCTGAATGTGCTCGACGTTTGGTTTTCCGTCTGGTGTAATGAGGGATTGTCCCTTTAATAATTCGATTTCGGCGTGTTTCATGATCCTTGACATTATTCGATTGATAACTTCTGGGTCCTCGTTGCCGTTATCCTGATTGTATTTCTGGAAAGCCTGTCGATCGTAAAAAAAAAAATAGTAGATTTAGTAGGTATTTATTTCAATTTCGATGCAAGAAAAAAAAAAAGGTTTGCTTGCTTGCCTCTTTAACCATATCCAAAGCAGATTCGTTTGTTCCGCTCAACTGGTTTTCCTTTATGAATTCTTCGATGCCTTTGATTAGCTCGCCTTGGCTGATATAACCGTCGCCGCTCTTATCGAACTTCTTCATTACTTCCGAAACGGCATTCAAACTGTCGACGTTTCCTTCCCCAGTCGTAAAAGCTTTAACTAGCAACTCCTCCATTTCGTTCCTCGTGAGTTTCTTGTCCTTATTTGCATCCGCTTGAATGAATAATCTGCGCATAAAGTAAATTAATACTCTTTGCAATTAACCGAAATGTTTATGACATCAACGGACGAATATTTTCGTCTCGAGTTTTTTTCTTTATTACCTTCCTACGAGGCCGGTGTTGAGTTTTCCCTCATCGCCTACTAACTCTCCCAGCTCTCCGATGTGCTTCAGGAAATGATTTCGAACGGTTTCGTTCCTGGCGTAATACAAACTCCTATATTGCACCATAGGGTTCAAAATCTGTACCCAAAATGCACCTCATCAGGGGAAAAAAACGCACATAGCTGATTGAGTGGAGATACATAAGGGCGTCTCCAAGCGACGCGGGAAAAGGAACGGAAATCAGAAAAGTTATCCAATCGATACCAATACGCGAACCGAAAGTGAGATTTTCCATATTTCTCTCACCTAGAAACGCATGTATGCTTGCAAAAAGAACCAGCACATAATTTTTGCACTCTACAAAAAGACCCCTATTAAATTAATAATTTTTGTTTTTTTAGTTAATCTGTCAATTCTATTACATTTATTTATTCTTTTATATTTACAAATCACGTAAATAATGTTTATTTATATTTAATTAAATTAGTAAATCATTTATAAACACTTAAATAATGTTTTTAATTGTCTATTGGTAAAATTTGTGCAATTGAAAAATATGTGGTAGTATTGGAAACTAAGCAAAGTTGGTATGAAATATAATATTATGACATTATTATTTTGAGTTTGAAAATGAGTTTAATGGTTGGAGAAGAATTAATGCATTTTGAGTTTGAGAATGAGTTTTGCGTTTGGGAATGGGTTTTTGAGATGGTGTAAGCGTATGAAAAAAAAAAAAAAAAGGAGACAAGTCGAGACCAAAAAACTCACCTGATAGCCAAAGTAGGCGATCAACGACAGGGACGAAACGACAAGGACTGTCGGGATTAGGACATCGATCCCCGCTTCTCGTCTTGACGAAAATCTTGCCCAGTTGCACGACTATGTAAGGAATCAAAGAGAAAAGCATAACTAAAGCCGCTTCGTTCGCGTTTTCATTAATTTTGACGCCACTCTCTGCACAAACATTCGAAACCATACTCATCGTCAACATCATCGTCCTTTTAAATCCAGCATAAGGGCTTACGTACCTTTCAAGATTAGTAGTTTATCTTTAACACTAGGCGCAGAATTCGAATCATTACTAGAAGACGCTTGGCTCGATTTCTTTTCCTTGGAGCCTAGCGTACCGTATATGACGCACAGACCCCACTGAAGGGTGAGGCTAAACACAGTCATTCCAGCGTATATACCCACCGCTTGCGAGACCGTGTGCTGTGCGTCCTGTTTGCTACTGAAAACCCCAGAAACTGTAATAAAAAGCGGGCAAAGAAAACGATTCTGTTGTAAGAAAGAACAAAGTCGACAATTATATAGAAGCGAATAATTAGAACAATATTGGTGCTTACTGATCATAAACATCATGTTTGGAAGAGACATGAGTATTCGAAAAATGATGCCGCCAATTTTTCCGACTCCTATAACGGTGAAAAGCGATTTACTTCCACTACTGATTTGCTTTTCTCCGAATATGAGGAGGCCCTGAAAAACGGCGATGTTGAAGATGTAGCCGGCCACGTTTTCTGCGCATGGCAAGAAGCCGTATTGGTGCTTGCAGCTGCTCGGGGACGAGGATTCCAAGGAGATGTAAGATTGGTTAATAGAGTATGTTGGGCCATCATCGTGAGTAATCCCGTCTGAGATCAAATCTTGACCGTCGAAAGAGTTTAGCTGGAGTACGCGGCTCTGCACTACGCCGGCGTTGAGTGAAAAGAGCAGCAAAGCGAAGAAGAACAAAGCTGCTGTGGAAGCCATTGATGATGGAATAAGGAAAGAGAAGGTGTTCGTTGACTGACTGTTTTTGCGATGCTCGTCAATGAAATGAAGACACTAGGAGGCTAGTTTATAGTAACTTTCCTGTCTGTGCTTGACAGCTTTTCAGACAACTTGCGAGTATAATACTAGGTTTGTTATAATGTGAACGATCTTGAGATGACAAATATACTTGTTTATTGATCAAAGAACCGCTTGTAGGGTTGCAATCGAATGGATCGAGCCGAACACACAATATTCTATTAGAATTCGGTGCCAATCGAATACGATTATTTAATCGAATATTCGAATACTCAAATATGAATTATATTTGAGTATTTATCTCTCTATTTAATACAAAATATAAATATTATTACATTTAAAATATATTTTTAAACTATATATATTGAATTGTAATATATTATATATGAGTGCTACTATGTGCACCCCCTTTGAGGGTGAAAAAATCGTGGAAATGGTAGAATGTCTTAAACTTTTGTTCTCCGTCAATAGTAATGTAAGTTTTAATTAATTACATTTGTTTCATTATGCAGTTATTCGACGGAAATTATTTACACGATTTTAAATAAATATTAATATTGTAATTTATGGTTGAAGTAATATTATTCTTACCAATTAGAAAGAAATAAACAAAACTTCTAAATTTATAAATATTATTTTTGACTTATTTTTTAAAAAAATTCTTATACCGTAAATACTGCATATAAAAACAAGAGACAACTTTATTTAATAAATGCGTAGAATTAAATAATAGTTGTAAGGTGATAATTTAATTGCGTGAAAGAATTTAGTAAAAAGTTATAAAACCTTCAAAATTATCTACAGAATAAATAATGGGGAGGAGTAATTATGCATAATAACTAATAACTATCAATAATAAAAATTGTGTTGAAAGAATGACATCTGCTGATATTGAAAATTGTAAATTTTACTTTTTGTAATAAATTTAATGTTATAATTAATTAGGGGGTCAATAGAGTAATTTGGGGTGTGTATAGGATTTCACATCATATATTTAGTTTTTGATTTAACAAAATATAATCTTTTGAATTAAAATATGCAATAAGTAATATATACCGAGTGATATATTATATTAAATATAAATGGATTTGTTGATTTCTAAGTCTGGTCTATAATATTTATCTTGGACTCTAATATTCTATACATTCTTAATGGTTATTAAATTACAAGTATTGATAATATTAAAATTTATAAATATATAATAAATTATTCAATCGAATAATTCGATTACTATTCAAATCGAATATTGTGATTTCATATTCGTATTCAAATATTTCTCGAATAAAAAAAAAATTCGTATTCGGATTCGTATTCTAAATATTCGAATTTGAATCTTAGAATCTCGAATTGAATCGCAAATCGAGCCAAAAAAATCCGATTCGTTTGCAACCCCAGCATGGTGGTTACATGTGACCAAAGCTTTGATTGGTGTAAACCATTTTATGAGTCATCACTCATCAGTTGTAACCTGCACCAAATGGAGGATTTAATATAATAGAGAAATATACTACCAAGTGGACACAAAGAGTTGCTAAAAAAAATAATGCCAACTGCTCTGCGAGGAATGGCAAATATTTTTATTATCATATTTTTAAAATAATAATCATTCACTATCATTCCTACCTAATCATGGATATAAATAAATAGAAGATATATATTTTTAGTTACGTTTATTAGCAACGTGATCACAAGGGCTCATAATCATAAAATAATACAAAAGAATGACCTCAATAAACAATGACCTTGGCTTACTTACCTAATCGTTTCATAGTAAGAAGAGTGTATGTGATATAGTTGATAACTACCCAAATAACTGGACTACGTTAATAATAAAAACACTAGAACTGAACCGGCAAAGTCTTGGGTTAGTGAACAAGGCTAATTTTACGGTCTCGAGGGAAAATTATTACTTTAGATGATAAAATCTCTCACTACCAAATATGAATTAACCTATCACACATGAATGTGCTCAATTTTGTACTCGATGCTGTAGCATGTGTATATTTCTCAAAATATTTTTAAGAAATCGAGACAGAGTGTAAAAAAAAAAAAAAAAAAGAGCGAACATGACGCTTTACCTTGGTAGCACGTGAATCATGCACACCCAAATGTGGACGATCTATGGAAAATACTTTTTTCTCAATCAAGAACGCCATTTGCGTGGTAGTTACATGTGATCAAAGCTCTGATATTAACGTGAACATTGTAAAAATTAATAAATATATCAGCTGCGCGCGCCTGATTGAAGTGTTGAATATAATGTATAAATTACTACCAAGTGGACACAAAGAAAGGCAAGTTAAACAAATAATGACAATTAACTGTTCTTGCGTGGAATGCCACTATTTTGTTCTTATTATCATATATTATATAACGATAATACTAATCTTGTATTATCATTTGTACCTACTCACGGGCATATCGAAAGATATGTATCTATATATTATATACTATTTACATTTAGCCACGTGATCACAAGGACTTTGAGTACACAATAATTCGTAAAGAATGACCTCTGTAACAAAAGGACCTAGCTTAGTTACCTAATCGTTTCATGGTTACCTAATCGTTTCATGGTAAAAAGTTAAACTAGGTGAACGATAAAAACTTAAAAGAACTAGCGAACGAGGTTTTAGCTTAGTGGTCAGAGATGATATTTCGATCTTCGCTTTGGCTGGGAAATCACATGATCGAATCCCCCAACTAATCAAATATATTGAATGAGTTTATCCTAACAACATCTCCAACCCACGACATAATAATAAGTTAATTTTACACAATAATACAGTTGATACAGTGCTTTTACTCCAACACATAAACTATATTTTCTATACTAATTTTTACTCCAACCCATTAACTCTATTTTGTACTCTAAAAAATCAATTTCCAATTTTATTACTATCATAATTGACTTATTAAACTTCATATCATAATTATTAAAAAGTCAACATATTATAACTATTAATATTTAAAAATTAACTAAATTATCAAATTAGCATATTATTTAATTCTAATTTATTAAATTAAAAGTGAAAGATCAATAATCAAAAACAAATTAATATTATTTTTACTGTTTTAGTATAAATATCAAATATATAATTAAGATATGTTAAATTAAATAAATACTAGTAAATGATAATGGCTTTTTTTATTACAATAGAGTTTTTTAATTTCGTTATTAATAAAATAGGGTAACTTTGCTAAAAATTACCAAAATCGCGTCTAATAAACGCGACGCCGCGTCCAATAGGCTTAACCCAAGCTTAACGCGGCCTGCTCTTAAAAAATTAATTGGGCCAACTGTTGGCCCAATAAACTAGCATCGCGGCGCCGCGTCTAATACATGTGATGACGGGTTTAATAAACCCGCGTCGACTTTTTCTTCCTCCTCACTTCTCCTCGCGTCCTCCCCGTCGATTCTGGCCACCCACCAGTGGCGAACACCACTGCGAACCACCGTGAGCTACTAATAACACAATCCTTCTTCCTCATCATCGTCGATTAAGCTCGTTTGTGTATGAAACTCCTATGTTTAAATCTTGATTTTCGTAGTTTCGTTAAATTTCGTCGAATCCTTGAGTTTAAATTTGTGTTTTTGGTATAATATGTGTGGATTACTTATTAGATTGATATACACGTTAATTTTGGATAATTGATTCACTTTAGGAATTTTCCCCAATTTCAAAACATAATTTTGAAATTAGGGTTTCTAACTTGATTGATTCGATTTTTCGACACCTGATTCAATTTATGTGTTGATATTGTGTTTGCTTTGTTGGTATTTGAGGCGACATTGACTTTTAAACGTTCTATTTTAGGATGGATACGAACGAATGTTACGGGTCGATAGATCGCTCTTTGTTGATATTTCAGGATAGTCATCGTTGTAACAATGTACTATCTAATTAGGATGGTGGGTAGACATGCCTTTGACCGTTGGGGGTTTGGAAGGTGTTGTGTTGGGTAAGCTTCGCGACCGGTGCGGTTGCACGGCCGTATTCTGAAGAAGTTGGATACAATGTCGTCTTACGGCATTTATAGTTGTGGATCTCAAAAAAATAGATCCACACTTGATTATGTCTCTTGTAGAGAGGTGGAGGAATGAGGCGCACACGTTCCACTTGCCTGTGGGGGAGGCATCCGTTACACTAGAGGACGTCGGTGTGGGAACTCCCCGTATGGTATTTCTGTCAGTGGTGTGATCCCCACTAAGTCACAGATCAGTGCATCGATTACCTGAAGGAGTTGACTGGTTACAGACCTTCTGTAGGTGCATAGAGCGGGACGAACGTGTTGTTGAGGAAGTTTACCGACTGGTTAGAAGCCAACCAGATCGACGATGACAGCAAAGATTATGAGGTAGATCAGCGCGCACGTGCATATCCGCTTTTACTCATGGGTTCGGTTCTGTTTTCCGATTCCAGCGTAAGCACGACTAGTGTGTGAAGTGAATATCTACGAAATTTACGAAATATAACTATGAAGTTGCACCTTTAAATAACGGAAATCGTCGTGGGCAATGGGTGCGGCGTCGCTTGTAATTGACGCGGCGTCGCGTGTAATAAGCATGATGTTATTGAATTATTATAGACAACGCGTAATGAGCTGTCATTTTGAAGTTGTTAGTGGGTTTGTCGTCGCGTCCATTAACAGCGAGGCCGCGTCTATTAGACGCGACAAAAGCCCATTCATAATCTGTCCATCTTCGAAATAGGCTGATAAGGCCCGTATTGCGGGCCACTTCATCGTCGCGTCTATTAATCGCGGCGTCGCGGGTAATGGATGCGACGTCGCAGGCGTGTTTTGCCCTATTTTACTAATTTCGACCGAAATAACCCTATTTTATTAATTTATGATTTAAATGGACTATTTTAATAAAAATCCAATGATAATTACAACTCTGTTTTTGTGTTGAAAATTGTGCGTACTCTACATCTAAAGTTTCTCTGCTCATCAACACAATATTAACGTTAAATATAGAATCCATTGTAGTAAAATCATACTATATTATTGTGTTTTACACAAAATAAACCACCCGTTGGAGATTGTTGACTTCATTTTTATGTTGATTTTGTCGATTGTTCGCAGTTTTTCCAAGATATGTCCAAAAAATTCAAGACGGCTGGTGTCCAGGTTCCAATTTACGAAATTGAAAAAATCGAGAAATCACAAAAAGCAAAAACATATATGGCACTTTACCTTCATACCATAACACAGTGGATTGGCTTGTAAACCCTAATGGAAATGTACAAGATGTGTACAAAAAAACATATTCAAAAGATTTATGATATCAAACATAATTACGGGAAGAATCGCCCAATTTTAACTACAATCTTTAGTCTATGCCACGGGTCACAGTACCAAAGCAGAATGGCGTAACCCATCCAACGAGCGTAAACTGTGCGAACGGTCGCCATCACCGTCATGAGACGCAAATTATCAAAACAACCAAAGTCTCCGAAAATACATTCTATTAAAAATTGAGGGGTCATTCCTAAAACCAACGGGTGATTGATGTTGAAGGCCATACATAGTGGAATAAAGAGCTTAGATTATTCCATGTGAGAAAGCCCAAATTATAATCTTAACACGTGTGGCATGACTGACCTGACATGTGGACATAAGAAGCCTATGACGGTGATCGGAAGCTTGCTCTGATACCATATTAGAAATTGAGGGGTCCTTCCTAAACCCAGTTGGTGATAGGAGGAGAAAGCCTCTGATGTATGAAGTGGATTCAAGAACTTGCTGATATGGGACAACTACAAGTAATCTCAACACTCTCCCTCATGTGTGGCATGGCCAGCCTAACACGTGGACATCTGAATCGGATAACACTGAGCATAATCGAACTCGCTCTGATACCATATTAGAAATTTAGGGATCCTTTTTAAAATCAATTGGAAGATATTGACCAGATGAACCAAATGCCGTATAAAGGTTCTCGAAATATATTTTATTAATTTGAGGGCGTAACGCCGACAGAGTCAGAGAGATTGATTTTTGCATCTTCTGTCTAGGGGCAACTATCGACTGAACTGTTGCGCCGTAGTTCATATTGGAGAAGGGTATCGTAAGGTAAGAGATGGCGAATGAAGCTAAATTCGTGGCTTCGGTGAAAGCTACGACGCTGTTGATCAAAGGTTGTCCCAACAGGCAAAGAATGAGAGTGCCCACTATAACGAGGAAAGACGTCCTGAGTTAATTCGTCCATGAATTAGTAGCTCTGCTTTTCATGCTCGGGGCTGCAGCATTATTGCTTCCGCCCAAGAGCGCTTGCATAATTAATACGCTACATTGCTTTTAGTTACTATCTTATATGTAATTAGAAAGTGGGGTACTTACTTTTTTGGTTCTATAAATTTGGGGTGGTGGCGTTATATAGATAGCTAACTTAAAAGATAGCGAATTCAGGATAAAGTTTTAAAGTGAAACAATATGAGGACAGTTAATGCTTTTCTTTTTTTTTTGATTAAAAAATTCCATTAATCAAGAAATAAGATCACAAGACAATAAGCTAGCCATTTCCTCAGTCGGAGGGGAACGACCGAGGCCGTTACCACCAAGGCGTTTAGCTAAGTAATGCGCAACCGCATTACAATTTCTCCTAACAAAAGAAAATGAAACAATATCTAATTCACATGCAAGAGTTTGGCAGTCTCGTAAAATACACCCGATCGTTGAAGAGTCTGAGTTCCTTCTTCGCAAGCTATCGATAATGGACTTACAGTCCCCTTCAACAACAACGCGACGCCAACCTTCAGTCAATGCAATACGAAGAGATTCCCTGGCCCCCATAGCCTCCGTGATCTCAGGGTCCGTGATGCCACGAAAGGATCTAACCCACCAACCTCGGCAAGCGCAGCTCGCATCATGTGCCACAACTCCTATTGTTGAGCCATTCCTATCCTTGCCACGAAAGGACAGTTAATGCTTGAACTTTGAAACTTGTTATCAAGTTGCTTAAATTTTGAAACGTATGTCCTAAAACTACAACATTTCAGAATAGGAGAATTGAGTATCTGATGAACAAATGCTCCACAGAGAAGCTACTTACGCACTTCTCCAGAAATGGAAAGCACAATACTCAGACACAAGAGTGCGACTGATTTTTCTTTTTTATTTCTGAATAAGCATTTCACCTAGCTTAAGCTTGTCGCGAGTGTCATTTTAAAATTATAAATACATTTGCGACACGCTCCTGCACGTCTAGGTTGATTGATCTTTTGTTATCTTTCCTTAATGTGTAGATTTTTATTTAATGGGTGGTCATGAGGATCCATACCCATAGATCTAGATTCTGATACCATGTTGAACGACTATTTTACCTAAAATTTGCAGGCTTTTCATTCGGATCGACAAGTGCAAAAGTGTGTAGTTATCATCAGCAGCAGCACTAAGAGTCCTGCTCTTAGGATTAAGGATCGACGACGATAATCTGACAACTGACAGAGGCGTAAAGAACGTCTTGGCATCTTTCGATACCTCAAGCGACGGGCGCGTAGGCCGAGACGAGTTCTAAGAACACCTAAATAATTAGGTGTTATTTTTGTAAAATAAACACGAATTTTTCTTAGACTTACTTATTTTTGTAGCCATATATATTTGGAGCAGTGTCGTTAAGAACACCTTAGGGAATGCTAATTTGATAGTAAATTTCAAAATTGTGGTAAATTGTGGATACGTAAATTAAAATGGCTGGAATATCAGTAGTAACTATTTGTTTCGGTTAGAACCATCTCTAGTAATTATTTTAACATGCCTCGTATCATCTTTCTCAAAGGTTTTTTAAAAAATATGCACCTATCTTCTCATATGGCAAAAAGCACATTTTTATGCAACACCGTGTGATTCTAAATTTCTAATTATGTGAACAAAGATCTGTGTACCTTCATTGTTATATGATATCACTCAATGGCTTTCCACAGACACAGACTAAACAGACATCATTTTATTTTCTTACAAAGGTCTATCTCTTAGTTCCATTTCAAGACGACTTGAACAAAGTAGAACAGTCCCAGAGAAAAAGGGTAGAGCGAAAACGCCAGCAAACAAGTCCATAGACGATAAGTGGTGCATGAATACGCCAGAAGGCCTATTATGGCGCAGACGAACAAAATCGCGAAAACTTCTGCTGAGAAATCCCAAGTCAAATCCTTTGCCAATACTATTGCCAACAATGTCGTTAGCCCCGCAATGTTGTTCATGATTACTCCGCCGTAAATCTGTCGATTTAGGACATCGATCATTGATTCCGACACTAATTTTCAAAAAATATATGTCTCATATCAACAGAACTATTAAGAGAGACGTTAAGTACCTCCGAAAATGTCAAAGAAGCAGTTGTTTTACTCTTCTGACTAGCTGGAGAGATAGCTGCTAACGTGGCCCTCGCATTCATTGCGAAAGGTACGACGACGAATGAGATTGAAAAAGATGGTAAGTTATAGGCAAATGATAACTGCAGTATGCTGTTCATGAGCGGCCCTCCAAGGAACGTAAGAATCACAACGCCTAACAATACTCGAACTAGAGATTTGAAGAGCGCTACGTTGTCATGAACCTCTTGTTTCCAGACGATCTGCAGAATAATACGACGATTTTTTTTTTTGTCGTAAAAATTCGAACTTTTTTCTAAGGGTTTTGAAAAAGTGCAAAAATGGATTGGAATTATACCTTGTCGAACTGATCCACGACTTTGGTCGTATCCTTGGTGTTAGCTACTCTGATGGCCTTGTCGAGTAGTTCGGACACTGCTGTAACAAATTCTTGCTCGTCGATGGCTTCGCTTTTGTCCTTGTCGAAATCTTTGAACAGCGCCTTTACGATGTCTCCTCTTTTCATCTGAAAATTCCCAAAGTCTACGGCGCCGATCATCTTTTCGAGTTCGGTTTTTGATATCGATTTGTTTCCGTCCGAGTCGCATTGGCTGAAGAGGCTGGAAAATCAAGCAATGAAAATGGACTTATGCAGGCAAACTCACAAGGTAATTAATCTCTACCTACATAAAATGACACAGAAAAAAGAAAGTCGTATTTTTACGTCTGAATGCGCTCGACGTTCGGTTTTCCGTCTTGTGTAATGAGCGATTGGCCCTTTAATAGTTGGATTTCGGCGTGTTTCATGATCTTTGACATTATTCGATCGATCACTTCTGGGTCTTCGGCGCCTTTCTTCTGCTTGAATATATGGAAAGCCTGTCGATCGTCGAGAATAAATTTAGTTAATACATTCAATTTCTTCATGCAAGAAAAAGATTTGTTCGCTTGCTTGCTTGTTTGCCTCTTTAATCATATCCGAAGCAGTTTCATTTACTCCATTGGACGAAACGTCGTTTTCCGCTACAAATTCTTGGATGCCGTTGATCAGCTCGCCTTGGCTGATATTACCATCGCCGCTCTTATCACACTTTTTCATTATTTCCGAAACGGCGTAAGAACAGTCGACGTCTCCTTCCCCAGTCGTAAAAATCTTAACCACCAAACCCTCCAATTCATTCTTCGTGATCCTGTGATCGTCGTCTATATCCGTTTGATCGAATAATCTGCACATAAAAGTCAAATATTTTTCGCAATTAACCGAAATAGTTATTGCATCAACGCAAGAATAGTTGGTCGGATTTCTTACCTTCTTACGACGTCTGTGTTCAGTTCTCCGTGTTTGTTAACCAACTCTCCCTGCTTTTCGATGTGCTTCAAAAAACCCTTTCGAACGATTTCGTACTTGGAGTAATCCAAACTTCTCTGCTGCACCAAAGGGTTCAAAATCTGTACCCAAAAAGAACCTCATTAGAAAACAAAAAAAAAAAGCGCACATAGCTGATTGAGTGAGGATACCTCGAAATAGAAAAATATATTTAAAAAAAAAAAAAACGACAAACTGAGACATTTGAGACCCAAAACCTCACCTGATAGCCAAAGTATGCAATCAAAGACAAGGACGAAACGCCTAGAGCTATCGGGATTAAGACATGATTCCCGCTTCTCGTATTTACGAACATCTTGCCCAGTTGCACGACTATGTAAGGAATCAAAGATAAAAGCATAATTCGAGCCGCATCGTTCGTCTGTTGATCGATTTTGACGCCACTTTCTGCATCATCACCGTCTTCGTCATAATATATTTCTTTTAAATGTCACATATTAACAAAATTTCGGGTTTAATTACCTTTCAAGATTACTAATTTATCTTTGACGTTAGGCACGCAGTTAGCATCTTGGGAAGGCGCGCGGCTCCATTTCTTCGCCTTCAAGTCCCGCCTTCCGTATATGACGCACAAACCCCACTGAAGAGTGAGGCTAAACATCGTCATTCCAGCGTATATACCGACCCCTAGCGAGACCGTGCGTTGTGCATCATTTTTGCTGCTGAAAATCCCGGATACTGTAATAAAAGCCACATATATGATCTTTAGGGTGTGTTTGGTTTGTGAAAATTAATAGAGGAAAGAAAAAGATAGAGGAAAAGGGAAACTCGTTTTAACTCAAAACTAAGGAATACTAACTATCGCTAAATGGTGAGGAAAACGAAAGAAAAACTAATGAAAAACCAACTTCTCTCCCATTTTAGTTTCCACCCTACATTCCTCGAACCAAATGCAGTGTTAACAACACGAATAAATGAATAAAGCGCAAAAACAAAAGAACATTATAGGATCATATAGAATCTTATATGCATTAATTCTCTTACTGATCATGAGCATCATGCTCGGCAGCGACATGAGGATTCGAAAAATGATGCCCCCGATTTTCCCGACCCCGATAACAGCGAAAAGCGCATTACTTCCGCCACCGATTTGCTTTTCTCCGAATATAAGGAGGCCTTGGTAAACGGCGATGTTGAAGATATACCCGAGGACGTTTTCTGCGCAGGGCAAGAATCCATATTGGTGATCGCAGCTGCTCGGGCCCGAGGATTTGGCTGAGACGATGTAAGTTTCATTTGAATGCCGGCGATCATATTCATGGATAGTAATCCCATCTGAGATCAAATCTTGACCGTCGACGAAAGAGTTGAGCTGAAGTACGCGGCTTTGCACGCCGGCGTTGAATGAAAAGAGTAGCGAAACGAGGAAGAAGAACAAAGCTGCGGAAGACATTGCTATTAGGGTCCGGCCCATATTAGGGCTGGCCCAATTGCATGTATATATTATATATATATGTATTATGTAAAAAAAAAAAAAAAAACACAATACACACGCACACGACACAGCGAAGGAGAGGAGAAGAGGAAAGGAAAAAGAGAGAAAAAGAAAAGTGGGAAGAAAATTCAGATCCGGACGATTCGTTGCCCCGTTTTCGTCGAAACTTCGGGAGGAGAGTCGCTTCGATGTACTCTACACATCTACCGTGTCGGATCGTTCGGTTTCTCACGTGTTGGTGGTAATTCGCTAAACCTCTTTTGGTATTCCGGGTTTGTAACCCGATGATTATTGGAGTTCCGAGTTTGTAACTCGACGTCGTTGGTGTGCTCGCCTTGTCGGCGTAGTATTTTTGGTGTGTTTGGGTTGTTATTACCTCGAGACGTTCTCGAGAGGTGTTGTCCATTGTACCCGTCGAACTTGGTTATAGTGGACGTTTCCTTGGATCGGGAGAGCGATCCCGTGGTTTTTCCGTTTTGGGTTTTCCACGTAAAAAGTTGGCGTGTTATTTTTGCTTTCGTCGTTGGTTGATTGGCGTTAATATTGCTCGTATTATCCGAACACGCCTAACAAAGTGGTATCAGAGCGAGGTTGAATCGCGTTATTGTGTTCGAAGTCATGGAGGGCAATACTAGTCGGATGGTTATGTTGAACGGATCGAACTATCATATTTGGAAAGGGAAGATGGAGGATCTTTTATACGTAAAAGATTATTATTCGCCGGTGTTCGATTTGGAGAAGCCGACTGATAAAAGCGACAAGGAGTGGGAATTGATTCATCGCCAAGTTTGCGGCTTTATTCGACAGTGGGTCGACGATAATGTTCTCAATCACATAAGCGACGAGAAACATGCCAGGACCTTATGGAGCAAGCTTGAGCAGTTATACGCTCGAAAGACGGGGAACAACAAGCTTTTTCTGATAAAGCAGATGATGAGTTTGAAGTATCAGGAAGGGAGCAACATGTCGGATCACTTGAATATATTCCAAGGAATTGTTAATCAGCTAGCTGGAATGGGAATCAAGTTCGACGATGAAGTGCAGGGTTTGTGGCTTCTTGGTACGTTACCAGACTCGTGGGAGACATTTAGGATGTCATTGTCTAATTCGGCTCCAAATGGTATTTGTTCGATGGAATTGGTGAAGAGCAGCGTCCTCAACGAAGAAATGAGAAGAAAGTCACAGGGTTCTTCTTCTACGCAGGCCGATGTCCTAGTCACAGATAACAGGGGGAGGAGCAAGAGTCGAGGTCCAGGTGATCGCAACAGAAGTAAGAGCAAGTCGGGAAAGTATGCCAACATTGAGTGTCATTATTGTGGCAAGAAGGGGCACATTAAAAGAGTTTGCCGAAAGTTCCTGAGAGAGAACAAGAATGCGAAGGGTCAAGATCATCAGACGACAGATGCTGATAAAGTTGACAAGGTAACCGCAATCACGGCAGATTTCTTTGTTTTGCGCGACGACGATGCTGTTAATCTAGCTAGTCATGAGACTAGTTGGGTGATCGATAGCGGTGCTACGATACATGCTACACCGCGGCGGGATTTCTTTGCCTCATATACCTCTGGTGATTTTGGACGAGTTATTATGGGAGACGATGGCGTTGCTAGAGCCATTGGTATCGGCGACGTGCGCTTGCAGACGGAGAACGGAAATACATTGATTTTGAAGGCCGTGAAGCATGTTCCAGAGCTTCGCATGAGTTTGATGTCCACAGGGAAGCTAGACGATGAAGGTTTCCACAGCCACTTTGGAGATGGAAAATGGAAGCTTACTAAAGGCTCCTTAATCGTGGCGAAAGGAGAGAAGACGTCATCTCAGCTCTATGTGACGCAAGCAAAGATTGCAGATTCTACCGTGAATGCAGTCGACGATGGTGGCGCGACGGAGCTTTGGCATAATAGACTCAGTCACATGAGCGAAAAGGGACTGATAATACTAGCCAAGAAGAATCTTCTATCTGGCGTGAAGAATCCTTCGTTACGAAGATGTGATCATTGCTTGGCTGGAAAGCAGACCCGAGTCGCGTTCAAGAACATCACTCACTCGCCGAAATCAGGTACACTCGATCTAATTCACTCCGATGTTTGTGGTCCTATGAAAACAAGAACACTTGGTGGTGCTGTGTATTTTGTTACTTTTGTAGATGACCATTCGAGGAAGACCTGGGCTTATACGCTGAAGTCCAAGGACCAAGTGCTAGATGTTTTCAAGCAGTTTCACGCTTTGGTGGAGAGACAGACCAACAAAAAGCTCAAGTGTATTCGGACGGACAACGGAGGGGAATATTGTGGTCCTTTTGATGAGTATTGCAAGAAATACGGTATTCGACATCAAAAGACGACTCCAAAGACACCTCAGTTAAATGGCCTAGCTGAGAGGATGAACAGAACACTGATCGAGAGAGTGAGATGTTTGCTATCGCAGTCACAGCTGCCGAATTCTTTCTGGGGTGAGGCGTTAAATACCGTTGTTCATGTCTTAAATCTCACACCTTGTGTTCCTTTGAGATTTGAGGTACCAGACAAGATTTGGTCGGGAAAGGAAGTCTCGTATGACCACCTGCGTGTGTTTGGGTGCAAGGCCTTTGTTCACATCCCAAAGGACGAGCGATCGAAGCTTGATGTGAAGACAAGACCATGTGTGTTCATCGGTTATGGCCTTGATGAGTTTGGGTACAGATTTTACGACCCCGTACAGAAGAAGCTTATCAGAAGCCGCGATGCTGTGTTTGTTGAAGATCAGTGCATACGAGACATTCAGTCAGAGAAGTCGACTAAGAAGTCCAGCGGTGATCTAACTAATTTAGATCCACCTCCTGTACGTGTAGCATATCCCGATCAAGGGGGAGATGTTCCAGAATCTAGCAGTGTTGGCAATAATGAAAATCCTATAGGCGATGTTGATGTTGAGCCAGCGGAACCTATTGATGAACCCGTCGAAGAACCTTCGGTTGAACCTCAGTTGAGGAGATCTGCTAGGGAGCATCGTTCATCCACGAGGTATCCTTCAGATGAGTACGTGATGCTAACAGATGGGGGAGAACCTGAGGATTACCAAGACGCAATTTCTGTTGACGACAAGAATGAGTGGATGAAAGCGATGGTGGAAGAGATGCGATCACTCCATGATAACCACACTTATGATTTGGTAGAGCTACCTCGAGGAAAGAAAGCTCTCAAGAATCGATGGGTTTATCGGCTGAAAATTGAAGAAAATAGTTCTCGACCACGGTACAAAGCTCGGTTGGTCGTGAAAGGTTTCGGTCAGAAGAAAGGGATTGACTTTGATGATATATTCTCACCGGTGGTGAAGATGTCCTCGATCCGAGTTGCTCTTGGTTTGGCGGCGCGCTTGAACTTGGAGATTGAGCAACTTGACGTAAAGACTGCATTTCTTCATGGTGACCTTGAAGAAGACATTTACATGGAGCAGCCCGAGGGATTCAAAGTTAAGGGAAATGAGCATCTTGTTTGCAAGTTGAAGAAGAGTTTGTACGGTTTGAAACAAGCTCCACGTCAATGGTACAAGAAGTTCGACTCCTTTATGACCAGTCACGGGTACACCAGAACCTCTTCGGATCATTGTGTATTCGTCAAGAGGTACTCCGATGACGACTTTATTATTCTTCTCTTGTACGTTGACGACATGTTGATTATAGGCCATGATACTAGCAAGATTGCAACGTTGAAGAGAGAGTTGAGCAACTCTTTTGCGATGAAGGACTTGGGAGCGGCGAAGAAAATTCTCGGCATGAAGATTTCTCGTGACAGGACAAATCGGAAGCTATGGTTATCTCAAGAAGACTACATTGAGAAAGTTCTCGAGAGATTTCACATGAGTAAAGCCAAGGCGGTTTGTTCTCCACTTGCAGGTCATTTCAAGTTGTCATCTGAGAAATGCCCGAAAAGTGAGGAAGAAAAGGCCGATATGAGCAGAGTTCCTTACCAGTCTGCGGTCGGTAGTTTGATGTATGCCATGGTTTGTACTCGACCCGATATTGCTCATGCCGTTGGTGTCGTTAGCCGTTTTCTCTCTAATCCGGGAAAAGAGCATTGGGAAGCCGTAAAGTGGATATTGAGATATCTCAGAGGCACTTCCAAGACGTGTTTGTGCTTTGGCAGCGGAGAGCCTATGCTAGTTGGATATACCGATTCAGACATGGCAGGTGATACTGATTCCAGAAAATCTATTTCAGGTTTTTTGATGACTTTTGCAGGGGGAGCTGTGTCGTGGCAATCGAAGCTGCAGAAGTGCGTTGCACTATCCACCACAGAAGCTGAGTACATTGCAATCACGGAGGGTTGCAAGGAAGCTTTGTGGATGAAGAAGTTTCTTGAAGAACTTGGTCTACGACAGGACAAGTATATCGTCTACAGCGATAGTCAGAGTGCTATCCACCTCTCCAAGAACTCGTCATTCCATTCGAGATCCAAGCATATCGACGTCAGATACCATTGGGTTCGAGATGTGCTCGAGTCGAAGCAGTTGTATTTGGCGAAGGTACACACGAGCGAGAACGGATCAGATATGTTGACGAAGATTTTGCCGAAGGAGAAGCTCAAGACCTGTCGGCGAAAAGCGGGCTTGCTTGAGCTCACCATATGAGCCGGAGGGGGAGTTTATTAGGGTCCGGCCCATATTAGGGCTGGCCCAATTGCATGTATATATTATATATATATGTATTATGTAAAAAAAAAAAAAAAAACACAATACACACGCACACGACACAGCGAAGGAGAGGAGAAGAGGAAAGGAAAAAGAGAGAAAAAGAAAAGTGGGAAGAAAATTCAGATCCGGACGATTCGTTGCCCCGTTTTCGTCGAAACTTCGGGAGGAGAGTCGCTTCGATGTACTCTACACATCTACCGTGTCGGATCGTTCGGTTTCTCACGTGTTGGTGGTAATTCGCTAAACCTCTTTTGGTATTCCGGGTTGTAACCCGATGATTATTGGAGTTCCGAGTTTGTAACTCGACGTCGTTGGTGTGCTCGCCTTGTCGGCGTAGTATTTTTGGTGTGTTTGGGTTGTTATTACCTCGAGACGTTCTCGAGAGGTGTTGTCCATTGTACCCGTCGAACTTGGTTATAGTGGACGTTTCCTTGGATCGGGAGAGCGATCCCGTGGTTTTTCCCGTTTTGGGTTTTCCACGTAAAAAGTTGGCGTGTTATTTTTGCTTTCGTCGTTGGTTGATTGGCGTTAATATTGCTCGTATTATCCGAACACGCCTAACAATTGCTTATTTGAAAAATAAAGAGGAAAAGAAAAGCAATCTTGATTGACTTTTTATAGGCTGCCTCGGCTGCTATTATTACCATGTGAAGATAGTGGGCGGCTAATTTGTATGTACCAACTTTTCGCGTTTGAGGGTTGTGACTTCCGACAACTTTCGGGTATAATACTAGGGTTGTTACATGCGATCAACGCTTTGATTACTTTGTAACAGTTGATAAAAACATCAAGCTGTAACTTGTATCTAATGGACTCGTGGTTAATAAAAACTTACAAGCAAGTGGACACAAAAGTGTTGAAAGTAATGACAACTGTTTTTGCGTGGAATGCCAATTGTTCTAACTATCATATTTCAAATAACCCTGCATTATCATTTCACCAAATCCATGATTTTAAATAAATAGAAAGATATTCGCTCAAAAACAAACAAATAGAAAGATCTATTTTTTAACATTTACCAACGTGATCGCGAGGATAGTAAAGAAAATGGCCTATTGAAACAACGATCAAGCTTGCTATGACAAAAATGCATGTATTAGGTTAGTACTCCCACGGGAATTAAGAAACTGAATATTTTAATAATATAGTACAATTAAAAGGTAATAAAGTGTATATTTGGCGCGTCTTTTAAGAATATTTAATATTATTATATTGATTTTTGTGATAGTTTTTTTGCTAAATAAGAAAATGTACAAAAGATGTGGGACGCCCCGATTTAGAAGAATGTATAAAATGGTTTGGGCGGAGTGAGTAATATAACTAGAAACTTACAAATCTCTGTATTAGGGTCCTAAAATTCAAGATGTGTGTATACAAATACCTACTCAAAGAACTAAGATAACCAAACTTACTCAACACGTAAAATCTTCAAATATTTTTACCTACAATCTACTATCTATGCAACCGTAATAGTACAAAGAGGAAATTTCAGACACAACAATAATACCAAAACAATAACAGTAAGGCCTACTAGACACAATTTAATACAAAGCAAATATATTCAAACAAAAACAAAACGATGGCCGAGGACTCCTTTTTACGTTTTACGGCAATCCGAGGACGGTGGTAGCGAGATAGATCAACGCAAGCGATATCGGGTACAAAAGCAGCACGACGTAGCCCATCCAACGAGCGTAAACCGTGCGAACGCTCACCAGAACCGTCATGAGTACGCAAATTGCCAAAACGACCACAATCTCCGAAAATACATTCGCCGATAAATTCAACGCGTAAACCGGCGCCAAGAACACTATCAGTCCTATGACATTGTTCATGTACACTCCAGTATAAAGCTGCGCAATCGAAAAAAATAAATAAAAGAGCAAAAAATATGACATATAAACATTGAATATATTTACGGCTCGTACCGCCGAGAGAGTCAGAGAGATCGATTTTTGCGTCTTCTGTCTGGCGGCAGCTATCGACTGAACCGCTGCTCCGTAGTTCATGGCAAAGGGGATCGCAAGGTAAGAGATGGCGAACGAAGATAGATTCGTGGCTTCTGCAAAAGCTACGACGCTGTTGATCAAAGGTTGTCCCAATAGGCACAGCATGAAAGTGCCCACTATAACGAGGAACGACGCCCTGAGGTAATTCGTCCATGAATTAGTAGCTCTGCTCTTCATGCTCGGGGCCGTGGCATTATTGCTCCCGGCCAAAAGCGCCTGTGTTGCTGTGTCGCTCGTGCCCTGCGGTTCGGTCATTTCTTTTGGTTACTATCTTAGATGTAATATGAAAATTGCGTAATTATTTTTTTCGGGCAGGGCTGGTGGCGTTATTAGGATATTTAAATTAAAGAGTTGCAATTTATGACAATAAGTTTTAGAATTGAAGCAGTTTGAGGACAACTAAATGCCAGATTTTAAAACTACTTATCCACAAATTGCTTCAATATTGATACTCGATGTCTTCTTAATTTTGAAATCTTATTGTCTTGGAATTATCACTTCTTAATTTAGGTGTCTTATAACTCCCTCAAATATATAGGACTAGAAAAATAATTAAGCCTGAGAAAATATCGTGTTTTTTTTTCTTGTTTACCTGAGAAGCAATGTGGGGAGTCTTTTTTATGCGGTCGGGATCTTGATCGGAGAGATTGGTGACCAAATCTTGCATGCCTCGGATGAACTCGTCTCGGCCTATGCGCCCATCTCCAGAGGTATCAAACGACGCCAAGACATTCTCTACGTCTCTGTCCGTCGTCAGATTATCGTCGTCGATCCTTACTCCTAATAGCAGGACTCTTAGTTCTGCTGCTGATAACGACGCACTTTTGTCCTTGTCGATCCGATCGAAAAGCCTGCAAATAATTTTACGGTAAACTCTCCAACGTTATAAGATCCGCTAGTAATTTATCAATGTTTGAAATATAATTTAAAAAAGATGCTTCCTACAAACTTAAACTTTTAGATGAAGTGGTCGTTCAATATGGTATCAGCGCCCATGAATGGAAGTCGTGGGTATGAATTCTCAGGACTACCCACTAAATTCTACGTCTTAAAGGCTCGATAGATAACAAAGAAATCAGCTAGAGAAGAGCGTGTTGAATATACAATACTTAAAATTTAAAAAACGATACGCTCCCTACAAGCTTCAGCTTTCAGGTGAAGTGATCATTCAACAAATTTAAAAAAAAAAAAAAAGAAAACTCGGTCGTACTGTTGTATCTTCCGACTATCGGGCTTGCCGTTTCTCGACAGGAGCGTAAGCAGCTTGTCTTTGGCGTATTTGTTCATCAGATACTCGAATCTCCTGTTCTGAATCCACGGCTGGAATATCTGTAGCAAGCAAGGCGCGCAATCATATATATATATAACCCTGAGCCTAAAGGGATAACCAATAATTCGAAAATTATTTCGATTTTGGCAAACTTAATTCTCACCTGATAGAAAATGTAAGCGAACAGCAAGACGAACGTGAAAAGGAGGGCGACGAGTATGATCGCGCGTCTCGCCGAAGAAGCGCTGATGACGTTCGCCAGGAGAATGAAGAGAAATGGGATCAAAGTGAACGGCATTATGCGCGCAATGTAGCTCGTTTCGACGTCCGTTACAACGCCAAAACCTGGTGAACCGTAAGTATATGTATAATCGCTCGTACGATTTTTTTTTTTTTGGCGAAAAATCGAGAATTAATTAATATGTACTGAGTAAAGCACCTGTTTTTGAAGCATCTTTTGGCTTCCACTTGCATCAGCTATTACAGCATTGGAAAGGTTGTAGCTTCCGAGGATGACGGATGTGCCCCAAATCAACGTTAGAAGCATGACGGTGGTCCCCGCCACCAAGCCCATCCCGAGCTTGGCTCGCTGTTGAGCCTCCTCTTGCGAGCCCGAGAGGGCCGATACTGTAATTATTTGTTTCGAAATATTGAACATGCATGGGAAGTTAGCTTATTATTTAGGTGCACTGATTTGTAATAAGAATACAAGAAATATATGTGCATGAAATCAGTGCAATATATGTTACTGTTTTTTCCTGTCGATTTCATTTAATCCTTATTGGAGCATTGTGTAGTGCATTTGTCTGGTTTGCGCAATTTGCTTTTGGATAGTTCATTCATCCTAGTGGTGTTTGCGTTTGGTTCCATGCGATAATTACGACGTATATTTTGGCGTTTTTAGAGCTTGCTCAATCCAACAATAAAAATACAGCTATTTTACACAATAACACAGTTGTTACAGTTCTTTTACCTTATATATAATTATTAAAAATGACTTATTAAACTTTATATTATAAAGATAAAAAAAAAAAGTCTTATATTATTAATATTTAAAAATTAAATAAAATACAAATATAGCATATTATTATTCTACTTTTATTAAATTATAAGGAAAATATCATTAAAAAATCAATATTATTTTAACTTATATATTATAACAAAATATCAAATATTTTAAATATAATAAAATATATATTTATTAAATAAAATATGAATAAATAGAAACTATACCTCTATTTTTGTGTTGAAAATAGTGTGGAGTCTAGAACTAGAGTTTTTCTGCTAATCAACAAAATCAGTAGTATTAAATATAAAGTCCTATTGGAGTAAAAACGTAATTATTTTTGTGTTTTACAGAAAAATAAAATAAAGTAACAGAAATGCTATTATAGTGGGAAAGATAATCATAGGGGAAAAAAATAAGAAAAGAGAAAAGACTGATACTTTTTCTAAAGTATTTCTTTTTTGTGTGTCTTACAATATTATATTCCGATATGATAATGAGTGTCGTCGTGATACATTACCTTGTTTTAGATATAAGTAAGCTCATGTGAAAAGATTATGGATACATAACACCATCAAATTTACGAAAAAACCAGAAACAAATCAACATAGACTAGTAGAAGGAAATTAAAATATAGGCATATGGGAGGTGGTTCTTCCACAATTTTCGAATAAAAATAGTTAGCCATACGACCTCGTCAATGGCTTATTGAATCTACCACACAGCTTGTTAAAATTGAATCTTCCACTAACGTGTTAAAAAAATTCATTATTTGACTGTGATCATGGTCTGTTGTGGGCCCGGAAACGCTTATATTAAGGGATTAACAACTAGATATCTTTTACGCAATCAAACTAATCTTGAAAAGCTATTCACCGTACGATTGCACAAGTCAAAAGAAACTTTCTAAAGTAGGTTCTTAAATATCTTGAGAAAAAAGACGGATACGACTCAAAAAAAAAAAAAAGTAAATAAATAAAACGTACGAATATAAAGAGTTTGTAGTTACTTACCAAGAACAAGGACGATTTGTGGTATTGTGCCAAGAATCTGAAACAAGCTTCCTCCGAAGATTCCAGGGCCGATGATTTCGAAGAAGAGCTCAGATCCCATCCCAACATATTTTCCTCCGAAGGAGAGAAGAATTTCGTACACGACTATGAGGAAAAGAAGCCCCCAAGCGTTAGACGAACACGGTAAGATTCCATAAGTCGGCTCACAATTCTCTGTCTTCGTTAAGCCGTGTGATGATAGAAAAGCCGATGATGACGATGACGACGAAGATGATAGGATTGCATCTTCGTCCTTGATCGAACGGCTGTAAGCCACGCAGCTTAGGAGAAGCACCAGAAAAGATATTACGGCTAGCTTGATTTTATTCATCTTGTTTATTATTCAAAGATATTGGTATGCTGTTTGCAGAGAATATGTATTTTATATATAGAGAGAGAGAGTTTTGTGGGGCTTAAAGTAGAAGGAAATGAAATGAGCTTTTCGAAACTACCAACTCCACTCCATGTGTGTAGATATGATTGTCTGTATGCAACAACATGGGGAATGGAGATATAGATTATATTATTTTATATTATACTTTGAAATTAGCCGCCAGAGTAAAATAAAGAAAGCAGCCATGCCAATTGCCATGACGACGCACGTTTAAAAGAGATTTTGAAGTTGAACATGAAATAGTACTTCAAAAATTTAAAAACAAATAAACATTTCCGTGGGACGTTGGACTTTTCGAATGTATACAAAAATGATGTGACGAAAGGCTCCTTATTTGAATATTATCTCAACGCAGAGCTGGGTTTTACTCGAGGATATATATAAAGTTGAATTTTATATATACTTTTTTTTTCTTTCTAGTCTGCACATGCATGAACGATGCGTTATGGAAGAAAAACGAGTTAAATAAATCTTGAATGTTATCATAGAAAAGTAAAATTGTCAATGGGAACCAACTAATAATAGGAGGCTCATTTACTTGAATATAAGCTGGAGGATATAATGTATTAATGATTAAAATATCTCATTAAAGATATTGTTGATTATTATTGAGCTTGACCGGACCGTTTATCTCATCATTAATAATATGCAACTTGTAAATAATATGACGCGTTAAAACAACAACGATAAAAGAAAGAGTGCGCCTAAAAACACGCGATGAAGTTTTACGTTCAATTCAACGGAAGGCGACGGACAGCTACTTACTACTTGGCATTTGGGCACGTTAGCTACTATTGTTGTAATAAAGGAAGATGATATGAAATTACTTAATTATATTATCTTGACCAAAGAACACGCAAGACTAGGCCCAAATTCTCCTCTAAGTTACCGCAATTGCGTGACATATTAAAGATGGACTAACAAATAAAGAAGAAACTTGTTTTGTATGTAAGAATCTCTGATCATTAATAATCAAAACCCTGACAGTGTATGAAAAGATCGAATCTTGAAGAAGTATTAATTCCTTACAGATAATTGCAATTGCAGGGATGATAAATACATAACCACGACCTCCGATCACCGTCGTCAAATTTAATTACATACGTAAAGATATATATGCACACACGTCTTATTATTTGAGGAAAAGATCGATAATGGGACGAACGTACTCGAAAATCTTATAGTACATTGCTTCTGTTGGGTGTACGGAATCCCAAAACACATACTTAGTATCATCAGGGCACACATCAGTGTGTGGATTGCATAGGAAGGAAACTTCTACTAATCCACTCCCACAACACCCTTCGTCAACCCTATCGAAACCTGCAATAATTAAATTAAATTCGTGAATTATAAAGATAAGACAGTAAAATGATGATAATTGATCTTCTTAATTATTACCAAAGCTCCTTGGGTCGTTGATTACATCGTCCAGCGGTTTGTATATGTCGGCGTAGACAATTTTGGCGCCGGGACTTTGCTTCTGAAGAGAAGCTAAGCTCCTTCGAAGAATGCGATTATAGTCTCGCGCTTGGGAAGATAGCGACTCTACGCATCCATGGCGAGGGAGGGCATTTTTGGGATTAAGTGTGATGACAAGTGGCACGCATCCCATTGGTGGGAGACCCACGAATGCTATGTTCTTGGCTCCTACTTCCATTAGGCTCTGTAGATAATTATTAAATTTTGTTAATAGTTAGTTCTCGTGTAATAATAATACTTGCTAAGCATGAATATTTGTCCCAAGTGTGTGCAACACCAAGAACAAGTAGAGATGGCAATGTTCGGACCCGGACCCGCCTTGGACCCCCCCCCCCCCCGCCCCGAAATAACCGGGTTTTACCCGATAATCCGGATCTCGGGGCGGGTCCCGAGTCTCAAAAGAAGAAACCCGGCCGGGTCCGGGGCGGGTACCGGGTCTAGCAAACCACGCCCCGAGACCAGGCCCGAAACCCGCCCCGGAAATATATATTATATTTCAATTCGTAATTACGTATTATATAGAATTATTGCTAATATTGTGAATAGAAAATCTGTTGGTCTTATGATAGAGGTTTGGTATTATAAATGTAAGGCGGGTTATGGCGGGTTATGAATAGAAAATCTGTTGCTAATATTTTTATCGTTTTAAAAATAGAAAGAAAAAAAAACTAAAAAAAATCAATATAACCGGGGCGGGTCTAGACCCGAAGCGGGGTGAGGCGGGTCCCGGGTCCGGGTAAGTAACCGGGGCGGGTCTCGGGTCCGGCAAAACCCGCCCCATACCCACCCCATTGCCATGCCCAAGAACAAGGCCGCCTCATAAATAAGAAACAGATAGACACTCATTAATTCGTTCTTGTCATAAAGTGCAAGTAAGCAAAAAAGTGCTCCTCTCTTCTTCTCCCCACCGTATTATTAAATTCGGGCTACCATCTGAAAACCCATAACTTTCCTATGCGGTGCAAACGCTATCATGACCACACGTCAATTTATAACAAAATTATCGGTACGAATAAAATATATTAAATTATGACACGCCCTTACCTGTATGAAGTGTATACCACGCTGTACTAAGAACTGCTGATAATCAGAAATGGTGTAAGTTTGCCTTCGAATTGGTACGGCGCCGTAATAGTTGAAGACGAAGTCGTTCGTTCCGGCGCTTACGATGAACACCGCGTTGCTCATCAAGCTATTGCTCATCTCTTTCCCAACAGACTTCTCATGCCTTGCCTTGTATTCCTGAAATATTCAAGCTGCTTCTCCATTGATATTACACCCTGGGAAGGAAAAACGCATATGATCAATATCACATGTACGTATATGCATGCATGCAATGCAATG